>JAKUCM010003378.1:0-15348 GCA_023374145.1 Lepidium sativum
GAGAGAGAGAGAGACATCTAATCAAAAAAATTAATAAAGTTTGTAGTCAATTAAGAAGTTTCTGCAAAAGTTTGAATTCAGTTAATGTTATTCTATGTAACATTATTAATGATTAAGAGATAGGACTATAATCAAATCAGTCAATCTAATTATTATTTTGTCGAAAAAAATCTTTTTGAGAATTAACACAACAGAACTAGCAAAAATGGGCCTAATAACTAAAACCACAAAATCCTAGAAAAATTCCGGAATACCGGTTCTATAATATACCAAAATAAACCTATCATTCAAACCAAATTAAAAAACCGAAGCGGTTTAAACAAAAAAACCCTCGTAAGCGACCTTTGTAACCCATGCCTCTCTATATAACAATGCTCAAACACCTGCTTCTTACATGGACTCAACGGTCTCTCAGAACAAATAATCTAACCTTCATTCTGCGAATAATGTCTTATTCCCGATTTCGTGTTTGTGTTTTTCTTCTTCTGTTGATCAATTAGCTTCTCGTCCATCTACTTTTCATCTGCGTTCCCTTCGTTTGTTGGAGGAAAGTGATGACAAGAAATTGTCGCCCCAGTCTTATTTGCATCCATTGCGATGGATGTAACATGGTGATTGACTATTTCCGTCTGATTCCCAGATTCTAGAATTTTCTTGTGTTTTTTAAAGCTCGTTTGTAATGGAAGTGATGAGATGGTTTATATGTTTTGTGACGTCCAGTCTGATCTGCTTCTGCAGTCTGAGTGATTTGCCATTTCTCTGATCCATTCATTGATCTCTTCATATTAGTAATTTTGTTTCAAAGTTTTGATTTTTGAGTACAGAAAGATATAGAGGAATGAGGAAATATATCCATATTCGTCTGCAAATCTGAAACACAATTTGTTGATTCATAGACATGCACTACCATCTGACCTCTGTTCTTTTGTTGTTTTTCAATACCTATTTGTTTAGTTCTCTGCAATCAATGATGAAATTTGTGTCCAATTCAATGATAATCTATGATTATTAAAATCATAATATCACCATCTTTCGACTGAGATTGCTCTCGATTCATTGTTATGTGATTTTGTTTTATTGTTGATTTTGCCTATGGTATCTGATGTCCAAAGTTGAATCAGTATTTGGACATTTCGTTTTTCTTAGGCAAAAAGTGAAGAAGAACAGGCCTTGCGACACTGTTAGCTCCTTATTACAAAAGCTACCTGTTACTTTAATTCCTGCTCACATCTACTTCCGAAATGAACAGGCTTTTTGGTTTTAATCTTGTTGATTGTTATTTTTTTTTTCTTCTGTCTTATGTGTTGTTGCGTTTGACCCATATTAAGTGGTTTCTTATATTCTTTTGGTTTATTTAATCTTGTTCAGCACCTTCTCTGCAACAACATATTTGTGTGTTTGAGATTAGTTTGATCCATCTGGTGATGCTTATGTGTTTTACTGACAAGTTCATGTAAGCTTTGTCGCTGGAGATATTGAAGAGGATTGCTTGGACTCAGTGGGTGTTACATTGCTATTTGGGTGAATAAACACTATTAAACCATCAAAGTCCCATCAAGTGCTTGTTAAAATATCTGGAGCTGCTTGTTTTTGTGTCAGAATAATGCTTATGTAATTTTACAATGGTTAATAGAAGAACAATTTATATCAATTGATATCAAAAGATGATTACGGAGTTGAGGTCACTTTTTTGAACGTTGTCTAGCTGAGCATTAAGGTATTCAAAGATATACATAAATCCAGTGAGAGCAACTAATCTACTCACTTTCCAGTAGCTATACACTTTTTGTTTCCACTTGAAATGTACATGAGACAATGAACTATACGTATGTAGAGATTTTCTCTTGACAGATACGTTTGTGATTGAATACTTGCTCAGCTGGAGCCTTTTGAAACTCTGAAGCAGTTTAGTGTCTCTCAATGCTATACTTAACTCTTTTCAGTATCTCTCAACCCTTGGGCCGTTTTGATATGTTTTCTGCTTAGTGAGTGGTCTGAGCAGACCCAAACATATTAACACCATTCTTTGTTATCCGAAGATCTAAGTTCAAAGGAGAAAGAGAACTGTTGGTGTTTCTAAGGGTGACCACAGCAAGTTTCAACACAACAATGGCAAGTATTGTAATGCTTGTTGGTGTTTCTAAGGTGTCTAGATACAATCTACGTGTTTTGTTTCATGGGTTCTTGGAGATGAATCGTGAAAAGCTTGTGGGATGGGAAGCCGTTAAGTTACACATATTACAGTGGTAATTCTGTCTCAGGCATTTTAATAATGTTTCTGCTACTGAAACACTCTGCACAATTGTCTTGTATACAGCTTTCTTCAATGCAAAAAAGGATACAAATATTCCACTAATACAAGTAATAAACAATCAATTGGATCGTAAAAGAAACAACATAATCATAACACTATATTACTCCCACACTCTTTCTCGTTTTCTTGATCTCAAGCTATTGCCGACGTGATTGTCTCGGCCTCTGTAGGACGCCACCATGATTTCTGGACAGAGAGTAGTCCTTCTCCATCTTTAGAATGTGTCATTCTTACATCCCATTTCATCGATTTCACCATCTTCTCAATTTCTCGTATTGTTTCTATGTCATCTCTCACTATGAAAGTTCCATGTGGTCTAAGAATCCGGTCCACTTCAGCTATTACCCCCACCAAGTTGCATCTAAAGGGATTTTGTTTATATAAATCAGAGTTTGCAATCAAGAAATCTGTATCAATTAGGCAAAGGATGCATAAATGTATATATACCTCTTTTTCAATCCAGAGAAAAGATGATCAGCATGAAGAAGGTCGTAAGTGCGAGGGTAAGTGCTGAATGATTCACACCAATCATGATAAATTCCAAACAAACCACGTTCGTATATAATTGGAAGAGTATCAGGTGAATCGATTGGAACTACATTCATAACCCATAGTTTCAAATCCTTCAATGCAGCAGCAAAACTGAAACCCACGAGATTTCATTAGCAACAAATCAATAGACCCAATTTGGTTTTGATGAAAGATTTTTGCTTACTTACCCTCCATAGACAGCCCTCATGTCCATCACATTTCTCACATAAGACCAATCGATTCCCATACCGTTGAGGTATGACTTTGAAACAATTGTCTTCCAGCGTTCAAGGTCTGCTGTGAAATCCTCGGGAGCAGGTTTTCCATATACACCTTCCTGAGAATCTAACCACTGAGGGACAGTTTCCACTCTCTCTGGCCACTTTTCAGGCCAAACCGCTCCACGTTTTGATGAGTCCTCTGTTACTTTGTGCATACATGCCTCAAGTGGAACATTCCTGCATCAAACACATATAATTCAGATTCGGCTACAGTTTAGTTGTCAAATGACCTGAGAAAGGAAAAAGATCAACTACCAAGCAGCATTTTGATCATCGGAGTCTTTGCAGAGAGGTGGCTCATTTTGAGATCTTTTGTTGTAGCATTCATTCGACATTGGCTTTTGGTAAATTGCAGCACCAACTTCATTCAGTTCATCTTTCTTAATCGTCATCAGTTTCCAGCACATAGCCTTTGTTAGCTTCGACATAGCTTTTTTACAGAGAAAAGCATCTCACAAGTTAGTTAGAAAACAAGTGCCAAAGCTCTATTCATGGTCAAACAAAAGAGAATAAATTCCCCAACCTTTCCATATGCCGACATCTTCTTCAGTCTTCCTGTAGACTGGAGTCGCTGACCAGACAAAGAAACCACCCGGCCTCAATGCACGATTCAATTCCAAAAGTAGTTTACCACCTTCAGTTCAGACGACCAAGAAAAGAAAGGTTATTCGAAGAAACAAAAGAAATACTGAATTGTACAACAAGATGGAAAACTTTTTACCTTCAATATGCCAAGGGACTCTACAACGTGCACAATGGATAAGGTCAAAAACAGATCCTGGGAAAGGTAATCTTTTGGTTCCCATAACATTGGACATTGCAGGAATACCACGTTCCAAAGCAAATTGCACTTGTGCCTCATGTTCATCTTTGGGTGCAAATGACAAAGCAAGCACGTCTCTGTCAAAAAGATATCCCCCGAAGCTAGCAACACCACATCCAACATCCAATATAACACGAGTTCTATTTCCCCATGCAATCTCAGGATATGACTGCAAAAACATATAGAATAATAATGTCAATACTCATATAAGAAAGTTGTGCAGACATTGAATGAAAGACCACTAATATGGTATACCTGTTGGACGAAATCAATATAGTGAAGAGCACCGTTCTTGAACTGAGTACCTCCACCAGGGAATGTTAAGTATTCACCACTCATTTTCACCCAGTTTTGATGCCCCTTGACTTCTGCAAGCTTGGTGTGAGGTATATTGTTGTACCAGATCTGTGGCAACACAAAACAGAATAATTAATCAGCACAAAACATTGTTTCACTCGCAAGCAGGTTTTACATCCTTGTATGTATATTGAAGTTTTTACCTTTTCTCTGCTCTTCGGCCACTTGATGGATCGCTTATACCCTTCAGGAAGAGAAACAAGGCAGCGTGGAGATTCCTCGGGACAATGCCTCTCACGATGTTCATAATGCTTTGTTGAATGAAGCTTTTTGATAGCTTGCCAATTGTCAAGGCAAGGGATGTAGTCTGGTCCAGCTGTCACATTGCATACTTTCCACTTAATTGAAGACACTTGTGATTTCTTCTCGTTCTGTGATTCAACCAATTGGGTTGACCAAGTCCCACTTCCAGTGCTAGACTCCTTTGTGATTTCAGCCTGGTCACCAGCTGGGAAAACATCCTTACTCTTCTCTGTGTTTTCATCAGTTTCACCAGCATTTTCTTCTGACTTCTTCTCGGTGCTTTCATCAGATTCACCAGCATTCTCTTCGGTTCCGTTACTATCCTCAGATTTGTTTTCTTCTGAGCTCTCTTCCAGTTGTGTTTTCTCTTTTTGCTTCGTTTCATCAGTTTCTGCTTCAGTGTCTTTCTCATTCTCTCCATCTTTTCTATCCCCATCACCATTTTTGTCATCAAATTCCTTTTTTTCCTCAACCAACTCCGTTTTCTCACCAGAATTCTCCTCATTAGATTTCTCAGGATCAGTCTTCTCTTCGTTGCTCTCTGTTACAACTTCAGTTTCCTCATTCTTTTCGTCCGGAAAACTCTTGGAACCTCGATCAACTTCTTCATTTGTAATGTCATTCTTAGTAGTAGTTTCCACATCTTTTGTACTCTCGCTAGCAGAAAAGTCAACAGACTCAGTTGGGGCAGACCATGAAGACATGAACATCCATGCCCCAACCAAACAGAGAGAAACAATTAAAACAATGGTAATGGTTAAGCCATATCCGGATGACTTCTTCCCGTCTACACGAGAATATTTCCCCATAGCCATGTTCCTAAACGCACGGCACAACCCCTAGTCACATGCACCTGAAAAGCCAATTACAGGAAGAGAGTACAATGCATCAGTGACCGGTAAGACTTCAAAAGATCAGGTTTTTGATATTGTTATATCCATAGACTCTAGCAACTCCGAGTAGTAGCCAAAAAATAGAAACAAGTAGTCCCTTGCAATAAGAGAACAAAGGAAGGAAGATTTACAATTGATATAAAACCATTAATGACAGAATCTATTGACTATTGACAAAACCATTAAGGACAACTCCCATACTTTAGCTTGTTTCGTTAAGATTAACTCCAATCTATGAGCTAAAGTAGATCATGATATGGTACTATTGAAATTGTAAAACCAAATACTTGTAGATGTAAGAAATAAACTTAATCGAACAGATCAAACACTAGCAAAATCCAAATCACAGACTTTTACAGTACATTAAGCAAAAGTAAGAGCAAGCATCAGTTAAGATGTAAAACAAACTCATAACATATCCGAATCTTGCATTTACAGAGATACCCAGAAGCAAGAACATGTAAAGAAAGCGAAAAAGTTGCTATACTTCAAGTAAAGATTACCAGAGAAAGGGGCTGCTTCAGATATCCCAAAGATTGAAACTTTGTGAGCAGAGAGAAGAAAGATCCAGATCGGGATCTGGTAAAAAGAGCGAGAGCAGGATGCAATGATCCCACTAGATTGCTAAATTTTATACTCTCTACCACAGGTCAGTGGGATTTACGGTGTTAAAATACCAGAATTTTGGATCTGATTTCACACCAAAATTAATTATTGCTCTTTTTAAAAGTTATTGAAAATTCTGGTCTCTGAATATTAAATCATCTCACTCGCGTCGGTCACCGACATATTTTTGAAGGAAAACTTTTGTTTGCACGAGACGGTGCCGTTTAATTTGAAGGGAACAGCTAAGCTCGTGAAGCCGCACCTAAAACAAACTGACATCAGGCCCATTACGCCTAGTTTTTACGACATATATAATAAAGGATTAGATTATTTTAACCGACATATATAAACCGTGTTCATTTACCTTGTTAATAATTTAGAATATATTTTAGAGACATTATTTTAGAGGATCGAAATCTAAACCAAACTAAATTTACATTAGAGAAAACGAATCGAATAAAATATTTAAATGATTCTTAAATCAATAAACCTAAAAAATTGAACCAGAACAAAATTAAAAATCAATTTTTTGCTTTTAAAAAGTTTTCTATTATTTCTATTGCTTTTTTGAATTTTTAGTTTGTTTGATTTTTATGAAACTTTGTTGATTTATGTTGCTAGACCCGTATTGATATTTTGGAATATTATTTTACATACCCGAAATTCGAACTAAAATTAAACTGAATTAGAGGAACCGAGCCTGAAAAATACTCATATGTTTTCGAAATCTATGTACCCAAGAAAACGAATCCGAATCTGAACCGAAACTAAATCAAGAAGCAAGTTTTAACCTTTAAGAATTATTTCCATTATTTTTGTTTAAAAAATTGTATAAAATTACATGAATCCAACTCGTCTATTTTTCAAATGAACCATATCCGGAAAATAAAAATACTCGAATAAGTTTTAAATCAAAAGAACCAAAATACTGAATTAGAGGAATCGAATATGACAAAATATCAGGTTACTTTGATTGTTTTAAGTTGTGTTCATATTTACGTTGTTAGACTCATGTTGATATTTTAGAATATTATATTCAAGGTGTTGTTTTATATGCCAAAACCTAAACCAAAATTAGTTTGAATTAGAGGAATCGAACCAGACGAAATACTTATAGAGGTCTTATATCTATATATCAAAAAACCGAATCGGAACCAAATCAATAACCAAATTTCAACTTTTTCATATTTTTCTATTATTTTTTAAAATAATTTGAATACTATATAAAATACATAAACCAGAACTCGATATATATATATATATATATATCAAACCGAATTATATCTAAAATAATAAAATATGCGAATAAGTTATAAGAAAAAAAACTAAAATACTCAATTAGAGGAACCAAATCTGATGAAATACTTAAAATGAGTCATAAATCAATGTACCTGAAACACTGAATCGAAACCAAATCAAGAACCAAATTTAAGTATTTTACAGCTTTTCTATTTTTTATAGTTTTGAATATTTATATAAAAATAGTTGAATCCAAACTTGATATCTATATCGAAGCTAACCATATCTGAAATTTTAAAATACTCAAATAAGTCTTAAGCAAAAAAATTTAAGTACCGAATTTGAAGACTCCAACCCGACAAAATACCAGAAATAGTATCTAAATCTATGATCCCCTGATTATGCTCAATATAAAGGATATTGTTGTTTGTATCCCCCGATTAGTCGGGTTTATATTTCTCGACATGTGATTTTTGATGAGCAGTGTTTTCCTTTCAGTGATAAGTACAAGCATCATGCTCTACAACACAAGACTGGTCTTCTTAAATCTTGGCGAGAAGGTATCACTTCACTCTCTCCTCCTTAATATATGTTATATATTCCTCCTCCGATTACAGAGTATCCACAAGTCGATGATCTTCCTAATTTTTCTCCAACATCTGGTGTGCCAAGAACAGTTGTATCTGATGATCTTCTCTCATCACCTCATGTGACTTCGTCGTGTTCTCATAGTACTCCTGCAACACCTTTGTTGCAGGAACATTCACCCACCTCTGTCACTAATTCGTCTCCTATCCATGACACTTTGTCTACTCTTACTGAGGATATTTCACCACTTGATATTGCATCTGTATTACCGGCATCACCACTTAATCAAATGGTCACTCGATCACAGCGTGGTATTCACAAACCGAACCCACGTTATGCTCTTGTTACAAGCAAATAAATACCTTCCTTATTGCAATCTGTGGAAGGGGCATTAACACATCCTGGTTGGCATCAAGCTATGGTTAAGCAGCTTGAACCTATCTATCAGAATTGTACTTGGAAGTTGACTAAAGCATCTTCTGATATGAATATTCTTGGTTGTTGTGAGTATTTATTGTCAAGCTTACTGCAGATGGTACTGTGAGTAAACTGAAAATGAGACTTGTCGCTAAAGGTTTTCACCAAGAAGAGGGTATCAATTTCGTTGTGACCTTCAGTCTTGTGGTCCGAACTTCTACGATCAGAACGATATTGTCTGTTTCAACTGCAAAATGTTGGAGTATTACACAATTGGATATGAAAAACGCATTTCTTCATGGTGATTTACAAGCACCTGTTTTATGGTTCAGCCACCTAGTTTTGAAGATTATCGACATCCTACTCATGTTTGCTCTCCCAAGAAGGCACTTTATGGTTTAAAACAAGCTATGCGAGCTTGGTTTGATAAGTTTACTCACTTTCTTCTTGAGTATGGTTTCATGTGTAGCAAGGTTGATCCCTCCTTTTTTGTTTTTCATCACAATGGCGAGACTCTTGTTCTGCTATTATATGTGGATGTTATCTTGCTAACTGGCTCCAATCTTTTGTTATTTAATCCCCTTATTGCAGAACTTAACACTTGGTTCTCCATAAAGAACTCTCTTCATTATTTCCTTGGGATTCAGGTTCATTCCTCTTCACAAGGTCTCTTTTTCTGCCATACAAAATATGTAGAAGAAATTCTTCACAATACTAATATGTCCACTTGCAATCCTGTTCACACTCCTCTACCACTACGACTTGATGTGGAGTACAAGGATACTCGCTTGTTCTCCGACCCAGGTTACTTCCCAAGTCTTGCGGATAAACTTTAGTACCTCACTCTCACATGCCCCGATATACAATTTGCTGTCAACTTCATTTGTCAACGGATGTATTCACTCACCGATTCTGATTTTCACATGCTGAAACGTCTCCTTCGCTATATTCGTGGAACTTCAAACATGGTTCTGCAACTCTATTATGACTGTGATTTGTCTGCTTATAGTGACAGTGATTGGGCTGGTTTTCATGATACTTGTCACTCTACGGGAGGTTTTTGTATATTGATGGGTTCTAATCTTGTCTCATGGTCTGCTAAACATCAACCTACTATTTTTCGATCCTCCACCGAAGCCGAGTATCGTGCTCTTGCTACCATGTCCATTGAACTCACTTGGATCTCTTTTTCCTTCGTGATTTAGACATCTCTCTAGCTTCTCCTGCTTTACTCAAGTGTGATAATAAGTCTGATGTTCCTCTTACTGTGAAGCTTGTCTTTCATACTCGATCTAAGCATACCGAGGTTGACTATCATTATGTTCGGGAACGTGTGGCTTTCAGCGTTCTGGAAATACATCACATTCATGCTCCTTTGCAGCTGGCTGATATCTTTACGAAGTCTCTTCCTCGTCGTTTCTTTCAAAGACTTCACTCCAACCTGAATGTTGTGACTCATCCCACCATCAATTTGTGGGGGGCTGAAAGTGATCTGCCACAAAACATATGAATCCCACCATATGAAGCCCAATATCTTCTCCCATGATCAAGCATTAATCTCCACTACTCTTATCCATTCAATGTCGCGCCTTAATATTATTGGCGATATCAGTTTGATAGGACTCTTTCTTTCCTCTGTTTTGGATTCTATAAATGTGTTGGATTGTACTTTGAGATGTATCACTTGAATTAATATCAATAAACATTTTTTGTTTCTCTTCTTCCTCTGTTTTTCGCCTGATTATTCACATGATTCACATCCAAATTAACCGTATGTTGATCAAGAAACATAAGAGATCAACAACGGACGAAAGCAAGAGTCATCTATGAACTTAATCTCATCAAAAGATCAACAACAGACGAAAATAACAGTGTTCTGTGCAACAACAGAAACTTTGTAATTTTTTTGTGTTTAGAGAATTATTTGAGCGTAGCAGATGTTGGGTCATTGTTTATAAAATTCTGTTTTAATCAAATTGAGGTCCAAAATTCTTATAACTGACACTTTGTATCTTGTTTCCTGATTGAGTATATGTATAAATATACATTAGAAATACGTAGAAAGGAGTAGAGAAAAGATAAGACTCAAGCAAGATGCAGAGTGCTTAAGTTTTGATGAGCTGAAAATTGGTGATTGATCATGAACAAAGATGATCGAATCTTCAGTGAGTATCTGACCGATTCTCTTCTTCTCTGATTTTGATGTGTTGATTCCTCTTGAAACATTCAAGCTCTATGTAAATAGAACTTAGTAATTATTGAGTGAGTACTAGAGCATTACCTCCATGGAATCTTGCACATGATTGGGGGATTAATCGCTTAAGTACAGAAGCTTAAGCAATTTGTCTTTGTACTTCTTCTTTCTTCTTGGATAGATAATTTCATAAATACGGTGTAATATTTATGTCTCTTAATTATTCTTGGGACCCTTATGCTAACATGACTTTGGCATCTTTGGGCTTTTCATTTATATAACATTAAAAATGGATTAGTTCAATGCACGGGTTTTATGGAAAAAAATCATATATGTATATGATATTTTAAGTAATATTTTTTGAATTTCTATGTGATTTCTAAAATAATGTTTAGAATGCAATAATAAAATCATAAGTTAATTTAATATTTACATATCTCAAATCATAATTTAGAGTGATAATAAAAATAAGAGATATTATATACATTAAATAAAAATCAAAAAAATAATTTTGTAATTCATATTCATACATGTATTTATTTTTGGTGTGTATATATAATTTATGTTTGATATATATAGATAATTTATTTTGACTCCACCTTGCAATAATTTTTGGATCATGATTTTTTGTTAACATGAACATTTTGTTAAAAATAATCAAGGCATTGCAATATTTTCATGGACAATAAAATTTAAAAAATCAAATTTGATTCAATTTTGTGGTAATTTGTGATAAATTTTGATTTTAAAAATTATTTTCTATTTTTTAAAATAAAATATAAATACAATTAAATTTATGATCATTGGATATAGCACATGGACCAATTGGTATGTTTCTAACTTTTGAATCCTAAATATCTTTATTATCTTGATAATTATCATTTATTCGTATTTTATATTTTACTATCTTTATTATTTTCAAGTTTTTATGTTTTCTTATAAATAGTATACTTATGTTTAAGATTTCATTCAGTTGTTGATTTGATTAATGAAAAGAAAAAAATTTCTAAAGAGCTTTTGTTAAAGCCTTAAGAGGATGGCTTTCAAACCGTAAAGAGTTATTCAATATAGACCTGAGAAGAGGGCTCCAAAACCCTAATTTATGGTTATTCTAAGAATCAACGAATCTTATTCTATCTTAGTAGCTTCTACTACTTCAGTTATTATCATAGTCACACCCTATGATTTCTTAATCAAAGATCGATTATGGATTTCATGTTGATTGACATTTGTAATCTTTTCGAGGACAAAATTCCTTTTGTCGAGAGAGAAGCTATCTACAGAGGGATCTATATATGATGATCATATCTATGACGAATATGAAGATTGTGAGATCTAAAAAGAGATCTATGGAGATCATATCTATGACATCAATGAAGTAGATATTCACATTATTGATCACATCGAGTTTGTGAAAAAAAAGATTCTTTTCAGAATTAGAAAATTACTTAATTCATGCGTACAAAAATCGGGTGTGCAAAATTGGAGCGCGAAGAAATTGAAAAGCATAATTGAAGATTTCGTGCAAAATCCGATTAATAATATTTCATGCAGAAGATTTTAGCATTAAAAAATTGTTATAAGTTCAATGACAAAATTTTCTTGGCCAGTGAGACCTGATGCATCCAGATATTTGGAATCTTGATAATTGTCAATTATTTTTAACTTTTATTTTAGTAACTTTATTATTTTAATTAGGATTAAGGTTTTCATGTTCTTTTATTTTTTATGAATATCCTACTTGTGTTTAAGGTTCATTGAGCTGTTGATTTGATAAATGAAAAGAAAAACAATTCTAAAGAAATTTCATTAAAGCCATGAGAGGAAGACTCTTACACACTAATGTATGTTATTAATTTATGTATTTAGACAGAGTTATAAATGTCATTAAAATTCTAGTATTATTGGATTAAGATTTTTCAAAACACTACTAAAGTTTGAGGTTATTAGTTACATATTTGTAATTAGTCTTCTAAAATCTTTATGAGTCTAGAGTTATTAAATTGATGAATTTACGAAGTATACAAAAGTTTTGTGTTATTCAAACTTTACTAAAGACTTTCATATTGTCACTGAATTAAAATATTGTGTTATTGGTTTGTTGATTCTATACATATTTTCTTACCAAATACAATCTTCAAAAATATTATAGCTTAAGTAGATATTCTCAAAGTCATTCACTATATAAATATATATATATATATATATATACATGTATTTTTTTTTTATGTCAACATCTGATTACCTTAAGAAATTCAAAGATAATAAATAATAACTAATTAAATAGTACTTCAATAAATTTGACATACTTATTGGTATAATTTAAGGGTTTTGGTGAATACATTTTATAAAATATAAGTAAATAAAATATATTCAAAATGGATATAAATATTTATAAGAATATTTAAAATTAAAATTTTACAGAAAACATTATAATCTTTAGGCAAAACTTTGCAAAAGTATATAAAGTTTTTGTATCTTCATTAATTTTTAAACTTTTTAAAATATATATTTAATAACACCCCCAAAATTCTAATATGAAATATTATGTAATGTCTTGAAAATATTTTGTATGCGAATGTTTATGGATATAAGAATCAACTAAAGTATTTAAATTTTATCTAAAATTTGCAAAACTCTACACAAATCTTTAAGTAGAACTCTGTACAAACCCTTAAAGAATCCTTAAAAATCTAAAAAATATGTAAGCTTTCAAAATCTTCACTATTTTTTATATCTTTAAAAGTCATTAAAACTTTCAATCCAATAACAGCCCCTAGAGCTCTAAGGGGAGATCTCTCAAACCGTATTCTATGTGTATTCTAAAAATCAATTAATCTAGTTCTATCCTAATAGCTTCTGCTACTTTAGTTGATATTAGATTTGCGCCCTTTGATTTCATGTTGATTGGTAGTTGTTATCTTTTCGAGGACGAAAATCATTTTGTCAAGAGAGAAAACGGTTAGATCTACAGAGAGATCTATGGTAATCCTATCTATAATGAATATGAAGATGGTGATATCTACAAAGAGATCTATAGTGATTATATCTACGACATATATGAAGAAGATGTCCAAATTATTGATCACATCGAGTTTATGTTAAAAGAATATTCTTTTGAGAACTAGAAAATTACAGAATTTGTTCATACAAAAATGTGGCGTGCAAAACTGGAGTTTGAAGAAATCAATTGCATAATTGAAGATTTCGTGCAGAATTCGTTAATGAAGATTTTGTGCAGAAGATTTTAGCATCAAAAGATTGTTGAAGATTAGAGGGCGAATCTTTCTTGGCATGTGAGACCTAATGTAGTGAAATATTAACAAGAAAAAACTTGACCAAATTATTATATTTAATCGAACCAGATTATAATATTTTACCAGATTATAATATAATATGAATCAGTTAAACCAATTTAGGAAAAAAAAAGGCTCATAGTGTTGATAATTTCATTGAACCGAGTTATGCATATTATAAAAAAAAAACATAAACCAAGGTCATACTTAATTATATCATACTAGATATGGATATGTGCGATGCACTGGATCTATAATTTTTTTGATATATATATATATATATACATATTATACTTAAGAATATTGTTGATTAATTTTTTATTGACACCATGAAAAGTTGTGTTGATTACAAACTTTTGAAACTCACCTTTATATAACAAGATATAATAGGATATTGACTTCTTTTTTAATTGTTGGATTCAGCATATAGAAGATATAAAGATATAATAGGCATGGGCATTCGGGTACCCGTTTGGGTTTGGGACGGGTCCATTCGGGTTTCGAGTTTTTGGTTCTATTGATTAAGGATTCATTCGGGTATTTCTATTTTTCGTGTCGGGTTCAGTTTGGGTATAGATTGGGTTCCAGTTTGGGGTATTTATATATAAATCTATATAAAATTTAACAAAAATATTTTGAGTATCCATTCGGTCTTTGATTCCGTTTCGATTTGAGTTTTGGTTTGATTTTTTGGATATATAAATATAGGACCCATTCGGGTATTTTCTCAGGTTCGGGTTTGGGTTGAGTTCATATTTTCGGATCGGTTTCGATTCGAGTATCGGGTGTCGGGTTTTATGTCCATACCTACTATAAACCATGTATAAATATGTAAATATGCTCATATGCAAACACTTATTTTAACTATTTACCTATTTTTTTATTGATGCAACAAATAGGAAAATATTTTTGAAAACGTTTGAGAAACCAAATGAATAAATAATTTCTTCGTAGATATGGAATTGTCTACTTGTCTATATTTATATAGAGGCTAGTTCTTAATCATTTTAATATTAAGATTAGGAATTGAGATAAATATATAATATTTAGAGAAAATTATCAAAATTTCCCTGTTTTAAAAGATAATCATCAAAAATGCCCTAACGTTTTCAAAATCATATATTCTGCTGTATCTTCATTTTCTCTCTTCTACTACTTTACTTGTTTATCCATGCGCGTTTTGCTTCGCATTCTTCTTATTCCTTTGAATATTTCTGTCATTGTTAAATATGTGGACGTCTTCATGTCTTCGCCTTTTTTTTTTGTTGTTGTTAAATGTCATCGACGTTGGTCGTTAATTACACGATCATGTATATTTATTACTATGGACGTGGACATATTCTAAATAGTAGTTGTGCCTTGCATTTTGTTAATCTTCTGACGGAAAATTCCAATCTTCGTCGAGGCACTATATTTTATTCTCGCTAATAATTATATGTATGTAGACATTTTAAGTACAGTTAGTCGGAAGACAATATATAGACATGAACGTACATTTGGTTCTATTAATAATGTAATTGACAAATTACAAATTACCTAACCTTAAGGGAATGGTTTTCTAGACAA
>JAKUCM010003379.1:0-75745 GCA_023374145.1 Lepidium sativum
TAAAATATAATTTTGATTATTCTTATTAATATTCGGCAGATAATATTTAAAATAAATTATAATGTCTAATTTTCTAATTTTGAATCTAATTACTCTATACAAATCACATATTATAAATTTAATATTAAAAGTATATAATTTTTTTTTTTTTTGTATTTCTATGTTTATGATCCTTCACGCTAAAACTCTATACTTTATCAATCATTTATCAATCATAGTCAACTAACAAGTTTTAAAAATGATCTAGCTGAGCACCATCTTTAATGTAAGCACATGGATATGGGTTAAATAAAAGTATTTGGCATTTTTATATTCTCTATCATTTATACCGTACGTACGTTCAATGAAAGTGGAAGCTATAATGTATAATCTTTAAACAATAATCTTCCGTGATCTATTTTGCAGCCAAGCGAGTCTTTCTTTACAATATTTCGTTTTGTCAACTAACTTTCTTTGTCTTTGTTATTTAATGATAAGTTATATGATAAGGCAGTCCTAATTTGGACATTAAGGATCCACGTGTTTACTAACTAGGATATGACAGCTTAGTCTTTTAATTAAGGCCGGATTTGTAAAGCTATTAAATTCTCCGTTTGTAACCTAATCTTCTGTAGAGCATTTATTATAGATGTCAAATATGAACATATCTACTTAAATAAAAGTAAGTTGTGTCCAAAAAATATTATCTTGCATATATATAACGCTTATAAACCATTTATGTTCTACCACAAAATATGTGATCTCTTTATTTAGGTATGTATTAAATAGTGAGTTCGCATCTCACTTAACAATAGTAAAAAATTTAGATTATGAGTTACGTCATTATTGATTCAGCAGTTATTTAATAAAATAATAGGTTTTTTATATTTCATGAGCAATAAAAAAGCTGTCGTTAGAAGAATTATTTTGATGCGTTATATAGAAGTTTATTTTGGAGTCTTGGTCTTTTGGTTATAAACAGATGATATTCCCATCGATTGATTAAGTATTTTCATCTGATATCTTCTTAGTCAACCAATCTATTTTTTGTCCTATTCATTTTGGGCTAATGATATAATGCATGATAATGCAGTTCCACAAATGCATAGGCAACATTTGTTTGAACATTGGAGACAGAGCTTACGTTAAACATATTGACCGAAAAATATAAGATTTTAAATTAACGATTTTAACTATTTTTGGATCCAGCTGGTTTCATTTAGAAAAGAAAAACAATCGACTGATTTATAAGAAATAAGAAATTTATGGATTTCATACGACACCTTTTATTGTCAACTCATTTTGATGTTAAGAAAATTACAACAACTTATTTTTGTAAAAGAAAATGTGAGCGAAATATATATTATTGGGTAATATTATCATACAGTGGAAGTTAGAAAGAATCATTTCTACTATATATATATAAGATAGAGATTTCTTCACTTATTAACAATAGGATCAGAACCCATGATCCGTGCTGTTTAATCTGATCCGGCCTAAAATTAGTCTAATTATCGATAATACATGCCTAATATTAATGTTGTCGATCCATTTCCAAACATATGAGATTAATGGCCAAAGAGCTATCATCTCGAGAGAGTGTATTAAAGAATATTATCCTACATCGGAAATTGGAAGGGACCATCTTTAATATATATAAAATATAAATTTTTTTCACTCATTATCCATTAATTTTAAGTTAAAATCTCGTAATTAATATATATATATAGCATGTTAAAAGGTGTTGTGGAAAAAATAAAAACCATTATTGCAGTAACCAGTGTGATCAGATATATCACTCTTAAAATGTGATAAAAGTTTTGGTGGATATATAAAAGTTAAACTATATAAATCAAATGGACATATTTTATTGATTAATAGATATTTAAAGAACGGTAATGTGAAGAACAAAGGCGTAACAATATAAATCACATGTCTTTTACATATCTGGTTATATTTTTGATCATCTGAGAGAAAACAAAACATAGGCCTAACTTGATGTTCAAGTAACCAAATAAATGCATTTTAGCGTCATGTCTCCAACTAATCCATCTCAAAGCATGTGTTTCTACTAAATTTGAATCATTCTTCGATTTCAGTATAAGATAAGATATGGATGCCTAAGCTATACTTTGATTATTTGATATGGTTGGTATCTCAGACCATTGCTCAGATTCATTAGACTCTAATGCAGAGGCAAGAGTAGGTTCGCCAGATCTGATGGCACCTGAAGCGGCTCGCCAGATTTGATGGCACCTGAAGCAAAACCCTGCAGAGTGAAATTGCGTAAAGAATGTCATGAGTAGCTACAAAAGTTTCTCGAGATTACGAAGAGACATTTTAGTTGCGGAGAAACCTCTGTAAGGACTTTGAATAAATCAGATTGTTCAAATTCGACTAGATTTTCATGAGAACTCAAGTTGTGGAACAGTAGATTAGTGTGTTTTTTACGCTAAGAGATATGAAACCATTGGGAATCTTTCTGAAGCCTGTCATGATGTCTGTGTGTTCAAGGTTTAGAGCTTTTAAAAACGAAGTTAGTGTTGGTTAATTCCTTAATGAATAAGGTATCTCTAAAATAAGTGTGTTAGATATTTTAGAGATAATCTCAAGTAAGAGTTAGTTACTTAGAGATAAGAGTAAATTCTTTGATTAGATTCATGTGAATTAATCTATAAATATAAGGCTTAAGGAGGTTTGTTCCTTAAGACTTGAGAAAAGGTTTAGGTTTTGTGTAAGTTTCCTAAATCAATAAGAAGAGAAGTTCTTATATTCTTAGGTGTGTATATTCGATTAACTTGATTTGGTATCAGAGCTCTAGGTTTCGATTCATCAAGCTAATAAACAATGGGAGACGTGACTCCAGTGCAATCTTGAAGCAAAGATCCAGGTGTACCTTCAATACAATGTCCGATGCTTACCGCTACAAATTACACGGTTTGGTCAATGCGTATGAAGGTCATGCTGCGTGTTAGCGAGGTTTGGGAGACAATAGAACAAGGTTCAACGGACCCGAAGAAGAACGATATTGCAATCGCTCTCTTGTTCCAGTCCATACCGGAAGTTCTCATACTGCACGTAGGAGATCAAGCAACGGCCAAGGAACTTTGGGATGCGATTAAAACTCGCTACCAAGGTGCAGAACGTGTTAAGGAGGCTCGTTTACAAACTTTAACTGCTGATTTTGATAGGTTAAAGATGAGTGATTCAGATTTGGTGGATGATTTTGCTGGAAAGATCTCGGGAATAGCAACTCAATCCACAGCCCTTGGACAGACGATTGATGAAACAAAGATGGTTAAGAAATTTTTAACTGGACTTCCGAGACATAAGTTTATTCACATTGTGGCCTCTCTTGAACAGGTTCTAGACTTAAAGACAACTCACTTTGAAGACATAGTTGGGAGAATCAAAGCTTATGAGGAGAGAGTTAGCAATGAAACACATGGTGAAGAACAAGTTAAGCTTATGCATTCAAATCGAACCTCCTATGGCCGAAGTGAAAATCCGAGTGAAAGAGGAGGAAGAGGTGCAGTTAGAGGAGGTAATAGCCGTGGACGAGGTAGAGGTAGAACACGGTTTAATGGTCGAAATAACCAAGAGGAATACAAAGACCCAAAACTGATTGTTATGAAAGATCGATCAAGAGTGATTTGTTAGAGATGTGACAAACTGGAACACTTTGTCGCTTCTTGTCCCGATAGACCACGAGATCAACCAGAATGTGTGACCTCGCCATCCCTTACTATATGTTCCGCATGCCACCTCATTGCTGCAGATGTACGTTCTGATTGATATAATCGTTTTAATCTATCAGTTATTGGCAGGTACCATATTCGTTTATGTGGTACAAGCGTCTTTCCACCGGTTAATCGGTATCTCGGCTTCCCACAGTATCGACATTCCTGCAACGTATCATCGTCTTTCCAAAAAATCATGCAGTTGTCAATACAAACATCAATCGTTTCTGAAGGTAACCCCAGACCCGCGACTAACTTCTGCATTTCGTAATAACTCTCAGCATAATTGTTTTCTACTGGCAAATACTCTTTAAACACATCAACTAATTCATTCATACTTCGTTCACTTATGTTTCCTTCACTTTCAATAGACATCAGCCTAGATGCCAATGACAGTTTAGATAAACCTTCTATACATCCCTCATAGATAGATTCATTTGCCGCATCAAGCATATCATAAAATTGTTTTGCTTCAGCGTTAGATTCTTCAAAACAATTTTCAACTTCAACAGGAATATTACCATGATATGCATCTGTAACCATATCATGATACCTATTTCCTTGTAGCTGATCATAGTTTTCGAACATATTTCTGCCATAATTATCATTAACATTATCATGACGACGTTCATTTTCAATATCACCACCCATACTACTACTTCCTTCACCCAAACTATACCCCTCTCCATGCGAAAACCAGACGTAATAATTAGGAGTAAATCCTCTATTATAGACATGTCTTTTCACCATTTCGATATTCAAATACTTCTTATTCCCACATTTTAGGCATGGACAAAAGATGTTACTGTCATTTGGAGAAAATGGATTATTAGCCGCCTGTGTTATGAATGCTCGCAAACCATCCCGAAATTCCTTCCGCACTTCTCTGGTTTCCATATCTCTTCGGTTATACATCCACCATCGTAACGCAAACACTTCATGTTCCGACGTCATTTATTATCCTCTGAAATCAAACAAATTTCCCTCACCATATTTATCTCACTACTTTCTCTCTCTAAGTGGTTATGATTTTATGTGGAAATGCATTCTCTTTGGGTGGTATTTATAGGAAAACATGGGTACTTTGCTATGCCATTGCGATGGAAACATTGACTATCGCAAAGCCATAGCAAATAACTCGCAAATTTGCAAGGCTGCTGCTCGCATCGCAAAAGCATAGCAAGTTTGCGATGCAGACACCCGCCTCGCAAGGCCATTGCAAACACATTGCAATGGCATCGCAAAATTGCGACTCTTTTGGCCTCGCAAACTTGCAACGCCATTGCGAGGCGAGATTTTGTATCGCAAGGGCCTTGCAAACGCCTAGCAATTTTGCAACGGAAAATTGGCATCGCAAAATTGCCTCACAAATCACCTATTTTCTTGTAGTGAATCTAAATGAGTATGAAGATGAGGAAGGAGAGGAAATTGAAGAAGAATCTCTCCATATGCATGAGACTGTTTTCTTAAATGAAGACAAGGTGTTTCCTCAAAAATATGATACCGGTGGAGATGAATCAAGTATGTGGTATCTAGATAATGGCGCAAGTAACCATATGACTGGAAGCAAAGGTTTCTTTTCTAAGCTCAATGAGGAGGTGAAAGGTAAAGTTCGCTTTTGAGATGGTTCGCATGTTGATATACTTGGTAAAGGGACAATTGTATTCATCGGGAAAAATAGAGAGAAACGGGACCTTAAGGATATCTATTTTATTCCCGATCTTAAACATAACATCATGAGTCTTGGCCAAGCTACAGAGAATGGATGCGAAATAATGATGAAAGGAAATCAATTGACTGTGAGAGATCCGAAAGGAAGATTGTTACTTCAAGTCGCAAGATCTATAAACCGACTTTACAAGGCTCCTTTGCAAGTTTGTAAACTGCGATGCTTTATTGTCAAAGAGGATGATATCACTCAGTTATGACATTCACGTTTAGGACACATAAGTATTGGAGTGATGAACAATATGGTGAAGCAAAAGATGGTCATAGGTTTGCCACAAACGACTCATGAGAAGAGTATTTGTGAGTCTTGTTTAAAGGGAAAGCAAGCACAACATTCTTTTCCGTCAAAGACCAAATTGCAGGCAAGTAAAGGGTTAGAGTTGATACATGGTGACTTGTGTGGTCCGATTTCTCCCTCAACACCTTCCCATAATTGATATATCTTCGTACTAATTGATGATTGTACAAGATTTGTGTGGACGTTTTTGCTTAAGGATAAGAGTGAAGCTTTTGATTGTTTTCAAAGATTAAAGACACTTGTTGAAAAACAGTTGGATTTAACTATCAAAACTTTTTGTACAGATCGTGGAGGGGAGTTCACTTCTAATATCTTCACACGTTTTTGTGAAGACAAAGGAATCTCAATACAACTCACAGCGTCTTACACACCACAACAAAACGGTGTAGTGGAGAGAAGAAATCGAACCTTGATGGGTATGACAAGAAGCTTGCTAAAACACATGGAAGTACCTAATGCGTTTTGGGGAGAAGATGTTCGACACTCCACTTACCTCATCAATCGAATACCAACTAAGGCGTTACAAGGACGGACTCGCTATGAAAGCCTTATGAAGAGAAAACCGAACATTGAACACTTGAAAGTCTTTGGATGTCTTGCCTATGTAAAGATCACCGAACCACATCTTAAGAAACTTGAAGATCGGTCTAAATGTGTAGTCAATCTAGGTTCGGAACAAGGAACGAAAGGGTATAGACTTTATGATCCGAAAGCAAAGAGAATACTAGTAAGTAGAGATGTAGTGTTTGATGAAAAGCAAAGTTGGGATTGGACTATTACACAAACGAGTTCCGAACCAGGAAGTTTCAGCGTGTTTCATGATGGATGTTTGGAAGAAGAAAATGTCTTTCCCGATGTACAAGAGGAACATGAATATAATGATCAACCCAACCACAACGATCATGAAGATCATGACCATGTTGTCGGAGAAGAAAGTGCATCGGAGAATGATCCACCGACTTCACGGTATGGTCGTATCCTTTCAAAACCAAAACACTTTGATGATTTCATTTTACTTGCAGAGTGGGAAGGAGGAAGATTACTTCTCATGATAGATGGCGAACCAGAAAATTATCGGGAAGCTAAAGATATTCAAGAGTGGGTTGCAAACTGAACTTGATTCGATCTTCAAGAACAAGACATGGACACTTGTTGACAAATCCGAAGGAGTGAAGCCTATTGGGTTAAAGTGGATCTTCAAAGTTAAGAGACATGCCGATGGAACCATTCATAAGTTCAAAGCAAGGCTTGTGGCCAAAGGATATGTTCAACAACATGGCATTGACTATGAGGAAGTTTTTGCACGAGTAGCTCGAATTGAGACTATTCGTTTACTTGTAGGAGTTGCAGCTACACAAGGGTGGGAGATTCATCACTTAGACGTCAAAACAGCCTTCTTGAATGGCGATTTGTGCGAGACAGTTTACGTACAACAACCAGAAGGATTTGTGAAGAAAGGTGGAGAGAATAAGGTGTATCTTCTTCACAAAGCATTGTATGGTTTGCGTCAAGCTCCTAGAAAATGGAATATCAAGCTAGATCAAGTATTAAAGGGACTGCGGTTCACAAGATGCAAGAAAGAACCTTCGGTGTACATCAAAAGAGTTAAGGAAGAACTTGTAATCATAGCCATTTATGTTGATGACTTGTTTGTTACCAGAACATCTCTTCAAGGAATCGATAGTTTTAAGAAGAACATGTCTAGAGAATTTGAGATGACCGATTTAGGTAAGTTAACTTACTATCTCGGTATAGAAGAACATCAAGGAGTCGATGGCATTTTGATCAAACAAGAAGGTTATGCTAAAGGGATACTCTTAGATAACAATATGAATGAGTGCAATTCAACAAGCACACCGATGGAGATTAATTTGAAGCTATCTAAAGCCATAACTGAATCCGAGATTGATGCCACAAAGTACAGAAGAACAATTGGTAGCTTGAGAAATCTTCTCCACACAAGACCAGACTTGTCTTATGCAATAGGAGTATTGAGTAGATAAATGCAAAGTCCAAGAGAATCACATGGAATAGCTCTTAAGAGGGTGCTAAGGTATGTGAAGGGGACTACTAACTTGGGCTTGTTTTTCAAGAAAGAAGAGTCGAAGAGAATCATAGGGTATAGTGACAGAAGCCACAATATCGACATTGATGATGGAAGAAGTACCTCCGGTCAAGTATTTTTCTTTGGCTCTTCACCGATCACTTGGACATCTCAAAAACAACCTACTGTGGCTCTCTCTTCTTGTGAAGCAGAATTTATGGCTGCAACCGAAGCATTAAAGCAAGCTATATGGCTTAAAGAACTTATGAAAGAGATACTTAACAAAGACGAGAAGATTGTGTTAAGGATAGATAACAAATCGGCTATAGCTCTCACCAAAAATCCAGTCTTCCACGGGAGAAGCAAGCATATAGTTTCGAGATACCACTTCATTCATGAGTGTGTTGATAATAATCAGATTGAGGTGGAGCACGTCTCAGGAGAAGAACAGAAAGCCGACATTCTTACAAAAGCTTTGGGAAGGAATAAGTTTGTAGAAATGAGAAGGAAGATAGGAGTCGTCGAGTTCACACAACCCGAAATTCATTTTGGAATTACGGGGAAAAATGTTGGTTAATTCCTTAATGAATAAGGTATCTCTAGAATAAGTGTGTTAGATATTTTAGAGATAATCTCAAGTAAGAGTTAGTTACTTAGAAATAAGAGTAAATTCTTTGATTAGATCCATGTGAATTAATCTATAAATATAAGGCTTAAGGAGGTTTGTTCCTTAAGACTTGAGAAAAGGTTTAGGTTTTGTGTAAGTTTCCTAAATCAATAAGAAGAGAAGTTCTTATATTCTTAAGTTCGATTAACTTGAGTTAGGGAGTAGAATAAGTCATCATCAAGGGATTTAACTACTGTTAATGATTTTATCTTGTGCCTCTCCTTAGATACAATTAGTTCCTTGACCTTAGTCACCACATCAATGACGAACACGTCATATGTACTGCAAATCAAAAAGAAAGCTCACTAGTGAAGAACTAATGTTGACAAAGAAGGAAACAAACATACATGTTTTATATACCTGTGTTCATAGCTCAGACCAGGTCTTGAGGGAATGGACGAGAAAGCTTGTCTCCATCCCCACATTATAGCTTCAGTATCAAGTATAGAGTTATCATCTCTTTTATCGACTTTTTTACGCACATCATCTTCTATCTTCAGAAGCCTATTACGGAACCATCCCTTCATTTGCTAACTGATTCAGCCTCCAAGTTGTAAAAAACAGAGAAGGGATCAATGTTTCCTGCATCCATAAGCTTTTTGATTTTAACTAGCTCATCAAAACACTTTAACAACTTGAACCTTTGATCACCTCCTTCGTCTCATACTCTGCAGTCACTGAAATTTGGTTTGATTCTAATTCTTTTTTCTGAGAGCTCACTAGGTTTTTGCTAACTGCTTTTCTCCGAAACTGATGAACACTCTTTGACATGGAGGGTGGTATATTATTCCACAATGCTTCAGTGTGTTACATATGATTAAGTAGCGGATCAAAGCAGCATCGAGGCTATGTTTGATAGATAAGAAAGCTTTGTTGCAGAAAACTTAATACTTCATTCAACATAAACAATGGCTATATAGCCTTTACATGAAACAGAAAGATCCAAAAAAACTGCAAATAAAAACAGAGTAATCCTATCTCTACTTTGACCAAAAGAACAGGTCCTTATTAAAACAGAAATAACATGAAAAGACTTATTCTTCCTTGCTCCATAATACTCGTTCCACTTGCCTTGTTCCTCACTCTTCGTTGCTCCTCACTCTTCGTGTTCCATTATCCAACAAACCCTCCGTAAGCTAAACTTGGTTCACAAGATTAAGCTTATCTGCGATTGAACAGACTCCAAGTCTACTTCTCAGACATTCAAAAGTTTCATGCTTCAACGCCTTTGTGAATATATCAGCCACTTGCTCACTCGTACCACAATGCTCAACACTTATGACTCCTTCCTTGACTAAGTCACGCAGGAAATGAAACCGAACACCAATGTGTTTACACTTTCCATGAAAAACAGGATTTCTAGAGAGCTTTATAGTTGAAGTATTGTCGCAGAAAATAACAGTACTTCCTTCCACATTATATCCCAACTCCTTCAAAATTCTCTTGAACCAAATCACCTGACAAACACAAACTGATGCAGCCACATACTCAGCTTCCATTGTGGAGAGAGTAACTATTGGTTGTGTTTTTGAAAGACATGAGACTGCAGCTCCATCCATGAGAAAAACATAACCAGATGTACTCCTTTTGCTGTCTACATCTCCTGCAAAATCGCTATCGGTATAAACCGATACTTTTCCTATCTTTCCCCTCTTGTATCAGATGCCAAAATCAGCAGTTCCTTTCAAATAGCTAAGAATCCTTTTTGCAGCTTGTAAATGAAGTGTTGTAGGCTTAGACATATAACGACTCAGTAGACTCACAGTGAATTGCAGGTCTGATAGTGTGATAGTGATATACATAAGACTTCCTATTATTTGCTTGTAGAAAGTCTTATCTACTTTCTCTCCTTCAACGTCTAAATACAACTTGCTTCCAGGTACTATTGGGCTGTACATAGAGTTGCAGTTTTCCATATCAAAGCGCTTCAAGATCTCGAGAGCATACCTGTTTTGAGAGATATGGATCCCTTGCGGTGTCTGCAAAGCTTCAATTCCGAGAAAAAATCTCATTTTTCCTAGATCCGTCATATCGAACTCGTTTTTAATGGACTCCTTGAATTCTTCAATCATAGAAATGTTATCTCTTGTGTATATTAAGTAATCGACATACACACTGACATAGAGAGAGTTTCCATGTTTGTTTGACTTGAAGAATAACATTTCTTCATTCTTTGACTTGTCAAAACCTTCTTTGAAAAAATACTCCTCTATTCGGCTAAACTAGGCCCTTAGCGCTTGTTTTAAGCCATACAACGCTTTGTGAAGTTTGTAGACTTTATCTTCTTCACCTTTGAACACATATCCCTTTGGCTGTTGAATATAAACGTCTTCCTCAAGAATTCCATGGAGGAAAGCTGATTTAACATCCAATTGATAAATGTTCCAAGCTTTCCTTGCTGCCATTGAGAGAATAGTTCTGATGGTGTCCATTCGAGCTACCTGATACTACGAGTTTTAACCCTATATCCTACTGCAAGTGCACAACAAACGTAATATTACTTAAGGGTCGAATTCCTCAGAGAACCAAGTTACACTCTCAACTTCTATTAAAATCGTAAGCTATATCAATCAAATAAGGGAAGTAAATGCTAACAACTATAACGTGAATGTAATCAAATAACTAAAGCAATCGGATGTCGGGTATTCATTCGGGAGTTAGAATTCTTGTCAGGGAAACTATTCAGGAACTACTCTGATCTTATTCTCGGCTGGAACATAAATAAAGGTAAACCAACTCTCGTTGAATCTACCCCTCTATTAATAACCTAAAGGTCCTAACTCTCGTTGGTTTCAGATTACAAATAGGCTTTATTGTTTAGGTTCAATTACCCACAACCCAACCTAACATTATCTCTCGTTGGTAGTGAAGAAGTTGCTTCTCTAATCTAGTTCTTGTTCTTAACAATCTTCTGGAAAGTTAACAACCTAAAATCATCGACTAGGTGATCAGGCTAATATGTGCATTAAACTCAAGTATTATAAGGAGAATCATCTATTCATCAATCCTATTTGTTCCCCAACAGTGATTCTAAAACCCTAGAATCCCTAGATCCGATCTAAGATCTACTCAGACATAAACCAACAAATTAGGCAAATCATGATAAACTGAAACAAAAATTGCATTAACAAAAATAAAGATGATTCATAAATTCTTCTCAAGTGTCAAGAGATTTTCTTCCTAGCTTACAAACTCTTAAAACTCCTCTTTTCAACTCTCAAAAGGGCGGCCCCGAAATAAAAATAGGAAAAGAGTATTTATAGGGCACAAAACAAGAGCTGAAAAATCGTGAAATTAGGTTTCTGCGAAAGACTTAGATCGATCGATCCTTGGTTGATCGATCGATTTTTTAGATGATGAGTCGATCTTCTCAGAAACCAAGTCGTTCTTCAGATCATGCGCATAATCGTTTTAGATCATTGATTAATCGATCCTTGGCAGATCGATCGGTCATTCTTTTCGTGGAGAATGCCGGAAAATGTTTCAAACCTCTCCAAAGTCCACCTTCAAACATGATTCCAACTCTGAATATTTTTGACCCGAAATCTCAATAAAACATAGAGGAATTTCCCAAATATAACCCTAATAATGATCTCAAAACTGACAAAATATGAGGAACATCACTACCGGTTCGTAAACTTCAGTATATTCGATCCCGTGCTCCTGTGAGTATCCTTTGGCCACCAATCGATCCTTATACTTGCTCACTTCCCCATGTTCATTGAGTTTTGTCTTGAAAACCCACTTAACTCCAATACACTTTGCTTCTCTTGGCAGTTTTGTGAGTTTCCAAATCTGATTATTCTCTATTGATCTTATCTCCTCGTCCATAGCCTCTCTCCAATTGAGACTCTTATCTGCTTCTTCAAAAGTAACATGATCAGATAGATTTACCTCTGCCATATTTACTTCATCTTCCTCCTCAGTGATTTCATCTCCGACAATGTAATCTTTGAGATGGCGTGGTCGTCTTCTCAATCGACTTTCTCCTCATCGTGCTGGTTGAATCATTCCCTCTGGACCTTCTTCAGATCGTTCTTCTTCATTTTCTCCTTCTTCTGTGATTTCATCATCACTTTCTTCCCAAGTGTGATCATCACCCTCCCAAGTTGGCTCGGATTCTTGAGTGTTTTGATCTTCTTTCCAGTTCCATTGTTTCATCTCCTCAAAGACCACATCTTTACTCACTGTGATCTTCTTTGTCCTTGGATTGTATAATCTGTAACCCTTCGACTCTTCTGAGAATCCAAGCATTATGCACGTAGTGCTTTTATTCTCAAGCTTTCCTCGCCTTTCATCAGGAATATGAACGTGAGCCAAACTTCCCCATACCCTGAAGTGCTTCACTGTTGGCTTGACTCCACTCCATGCTTCTTGTGGAGTTACATTTTTCACCGAGTGGGTTGGACACCTGTTTAAGATATAGAATGTCCAAATTACAGCTTCAGCCCAAACAATCTTTGGTACTTTCCTCATTGAATGCGTAGATCGAACCATGTTCATAACTGTACGGTTCATTCTTTCTGAGACGCCATTTTGCTGAGGTGTGTAGGCTGTTGTCAGTTGTCTGCGAATCCCTTCTTCCTTACAAAAAAGATCAAACTCTGTTGAACTGTATTCTCCTCCTCGATCAGTTCTTAAGCATTTGATCTTCCTTTCTGTCTCTGTTTCCACCATTTTCTTGAAAGCTCTAAAAATATTTAGAGCCTCTGATTTCTCCTTTAAGAGATAGGCCCATGCCTTTCGGCTGTGATTATCTATGAAGCACATAACGTATCTTTTTCCACTTGTGGTTGTGGGACTGATGGGACCGCAAATATCTGAGTGTATGAGCTCAAGAACCTCCTTTTCCCTCCATGTACTCTTCTTAGGAATAAGGTTCCTTGATTGTTTTCCAACTAAGCAATCTGAGCAGGTAAAGTTCTGTACCTCAAATTTTGGCAGTCCATGAACCATCTTCTTGCTTTGTTGTACTTTCATTCCACGTAGCTGAGATGACCGTAACGTTCATGCCATAACTTTGGCATATCTTCAGCAATCGTCTTTAAACCTCTTTGTTGCCTCGGTTCTTTCCCATCATTTTGATCATACAATATCAACATCTTGTTCTTCTTCATCTTGCTTTCTGCGATCAGCCCTCTCTCATCATGGTAGATCTTACATACTCCTTTCCATATGATGATAGTCACATCTTTCTCTTGAAGTTTTCCGATGCTCAATAGATTATTCTTGAGTTCAAGAATAAAGTACGCGTTGCTGATTGTGTATGCAACACCACTTAGGACAAGCTTCATATTTCCCTTTCCCATGACCTCTAGTCTCTAGCTTGACAAAATGGCTGAATTTTGTGTTCAGGTTTGTGAACAGCTCACGGTGTCCACTCATGTGGTTTGAACAACCAGAGTCAAGGAACCAAGCCTTCTTCTTTATGGTTTCTTGTTCTTCAGTCTGCATCATCATCAATGTCTCAGCGTTGAAGTTTTCTTCACTTCCTTCATCATACACCATTAACAACATTTCTTCATCTTTATTAGCATAGTTTGCTCCTTCATCCCAATCGGGACATTCGTTTTAAAAATGTACTAAATGATGGCAATTATAACATTCAACGGTGCTCTTGTCTCTGAATGTTCTACCTCGGCCTCGTCCTCTGTTTCCTCTTCCACCATAGCTTCTTTCCCCTGAGCCTCTTCCTCTTGCTTCACTTCTTTTTTCATTTGTGATCTTCAGCACTTGATCATCATTTTTCTCAGGAGTTTTGAACTTCTGTTCATGAACGGCTAATGAGCTCTACAGCTCATCGAGTGGTAGATTTTCAATGTCTTTCGACTCTTCTATGCACACCACTACATACAGAAATTTCTCATTAAGAGTTCTGAGAATTTTCTGTACCACTTTCGAGTCACTCATGATTTTCGCCGTTACTTCTCATCTGGTTTGTAACACATAGCACCCGAGTGAAGTATTCCTTCACGGTTTCTGCTTCCTTCATTTCCAAGACCTCAAAGTCCCTTCTTAGTTTCTATAACAGTGACCTCTTCACTTGTTCGTTTCCTCCGAACTTCTTCTTCATGGAGTCCCAGATGATCTCGGATGTTTTCCTGTCCAATATTTGCTGAAATGTCTCTCTATCAATAGATTGATAGAGGCAGTGTTTGACCTTCTGATTGTTGGTTCTGGCATTGTCAAGTTGTTGTTGTCGCTCTGTTGAGAGTGTGGTTTGTATCGTTGGCTCCCTGAATCCGTTTTTAACAATCTCCCGTAGGCCCTTTGATCTGAAAAAGTTTTCCATCACCTCACTCCAGTGATCCCAATGTCCGTCGAAACGAGGTAGTTTCATCTTATCGTCTCCCATCTCTCTTTGTGTTTTTGAAGTTGCGGCTTCTCTTTCAAGTTTGGTGTTTAAGATCTAACGAGCTCTTATAGCAATATGATTGCTAAGAAAGCTTTTTTGCAGAAAACTTAATACTTCATTCAACGAAAACAATGGTTATATAGCCTTTACATGAAACAGAAAGATCCAAAAAAACTGCAAATAAAAACAGAGTAATCCTATCTATACTTTGACCAAAACAACAGGTCCTTATTAAAACAGAAATAATATGAAAAGACTTATTCTTCCATGCTCTGTAATACTCGTTCCACTTGCCTTGTTCCTCACTCTTCGTGTTCAATTATCCAACAATGTTCACGAAGACGATTCTCAAGATTTTCATTACTATCTGCAGTTTGGAAACATAATTCTTACCACATTCATATGTAAGAATTATTTGAGGGTCACAGGTGTATTAATTAATGTGTTAGGGTCATTATCTAAGAAGTCAAAACTTATGTCGTCACTTTGGTATAAAGTAATTGACTGGGGCATAAGTGTTATGAAAAATTAATTATGGATACATTACGTAATTTTTAATAGAAATAGAAAGGTTATTGTCCCCATAACAACCCTAATCAGAAATTCAGAAACTCTCTGCATCCCATCAACAGAGACCTGAGGCTATTCAGGGTTCGTTGTGGAAGAGCCATATTCCCTAAAGTTCAGATCATAAGCTATGGATCCAAAAGATACGCTTCCACTTACGTTTATATTAATCAGGAACTGGCATGTTTAGGTTTATGGAATAAAATAATTCCAACAATTGGTATCATAGCACCATGTTCAGTTTCTGTTTGATAATCAAGTTTATTATCATGAAATTCAGATTTATTTATTTACGGAAAATTTAGATTGTTGAATCTGATTTTTTCAAAGGTTTATGATAATAAGGCTATTTTTTTAAATAAATTCGAATTTATCATTGGGTAAAAATTCAGATTGTTGAATCTGATTTTTCGTTCATGTTTAAATATAAATATGAATTCCGAGATCTGTGGTTAAAATTATTTTTTCGAATTCTGGAAATTTTTTTCGAAATTTTTTGATCTGTTCATTAGCCTCAGCGGCTGTGTTTCTTTTGATCGAAATAAACCTATGTTTCATAAGAGGTTGAAGAAGATTCTTCAAATTTGGATTGGGCCTATTATTTTTTTTCTGGGCTTAGGCTCAACTAATTTAAAAAAAGAGGGATTGAGCCGCGGGCCCGTGTAGACTGATCTGCGATTTAAAGTCGTTTTCGCAGGGCCACGAACCCGAGTTCAGTGGTTCGGTCTGCATCATTCTTTCCCTTCTTCAACAATTAGTCTACAGATAAATTCTTGCACAATATTTCCAGAAACTTTTTAATATATGGCTGTGCAAGAATAAAAATATAGTTTATAAATCAATAGATAAAATTGATTATCCAAGTTTATTATTTGAAGTGGATTAATTGATGCAAGATGTTGCCAAAGTAACCTCTCTTGTGGATATTTTTTCATGAATAATATTAAATGTTATATGTATATATATTCATGCGAATATTGAATCGACCCAAAGGTAGGTTTATATTTGGCCAAATTATATACATACATGTGATGATAAACATGTGACAATTATTAGTAATAAACATGTGAATGATAAATCGGTCCAAAGAAAGGTTTATCATTTACCATGTATTATTGTCAATGTTTGATTATTACAACAAGAGTATCGCTAGCAGTTAATATTACTGTCCAAAGACTTGATTTTAATGTAGCACTTGGTATCTTGGGATGGATTGTATAATTGTTTATTTTTTGTTGATTTATTTTGGTTTAATTGTGAGTAACTAATAAAAGATTGTTCTCTTTCAGTATCTACAAACTTAGGTTCGATTCCAACACTTACTGGTTCCAACTACAAGGAATGGAAAAGTAAAGTTAAGATTGTGCTTGGGTGTATGGAACTTGACCTTGCGCTAAGGATGGAACAACCTACTTCTTCCACAGATACCAGCACTACTGAGTATAAGGCGGTTTATGAGAAGTGGGAACGTTCTAATCGCATTGGTTTAATGATCATTTTGGACACCATTCCAGAAACCTTTAGAGGTGATGAGGAGATCAATGATCTCAAACAGTTCCTTGCTGAGATGGACTTGCGATTTGCAAGTAGCAATAAAGCATAAATAAGCACGCTTCTATATCGCTTTAGTACCATGATGTATCACGGCAAAGGAAACATAAGGGAGTACATTTTGGAAATGTCCAACATTGTTTTAAAACTCAAGACTCTTAAGACTTAGCTTCCGGAAGAAGTGCTCATATTTTTTGTCTTGAACTCCCTTCCTCCTCAGTTCAATCAATTGAAATCCAGTTACAACACACAGAAAGAGAAATGGTCTCTTAATGAGCTCATTTCATATTGTGTGCAAGAGGAGGATAGGATGAAACAAGAAAGGTCTGAAAGTGCTCATATGGTTAACACCTCTAAGGGTGAGGGCAAAAGAAGCCAAATTGAGGTTGTTAAGAATGATGCTGCTAAAGGTCCAACTCAAAGGAAGCAAACTACGGTTGAAGATACCTGCTTCTTTTGTAGGAAAGTTGGACATATGAAGAAGGACTGCCAAAAGTACCACGCATGGCGTGTAAAGAAAGGTAGTTTCCTTGCTATTGTCTGTTCTGAAGTGAACTTAGTTGAAGTACCGAGAAACACTTGGTGGTTGTTTTTTGGATTTTAAAGACACTTCTATTGCACCGTCATTTAGACGAAATTTGGTTTTTGTTCCTTATTTAGACAAATCTGGTTATTCTTGTCTAACTGAGCATGGAAAAACTACTTTGTCTTTAAATTCAGTTTTAATTGGAACCGGTACACTTATGGATAATCACAATCTTTATATGCTTCACACCGTAGCTTCTCATAATGAAAGCTTAAGTGTTGAATCAAAGGGTACTAAACGAAAATTCAAAAAATGCAAGTTCAAGAACTCTGTGGCACAAACGTTTAGGGCACATTTCTAGAAATAGAATTGAGCGACTTGTGTCAGATGGTATATTGAGTTCTGTTGACTTCACAAACTGTGATGTATGTGTGGACTGCATTAAAGGAAAACAGACTAAACATAAGAGATTGAGTGCATATAGAGCTCAAGAAGTCCTTGAGTTGATACATACAGATATTTGTGGACCTTTCCCTACAGCGTCTTGGAACGGTCAACAATACTTTATATATTTCATAGATGATTACTCTCGATATGCATACTTATTTCTTATTCATGAGAAATCAAAGTCTTTGAATGTGTTCAAGAATTTTAAGGCTGAAGTTGAGAACCAACTTGAGCGAAGGATAAAGTCTGTCAGATCTGATCGTGGAGGTGAATACTACGGTCAGTATGACGGTTCAGGTGAACAACGTCCAGGACCGTTTGCCAGATACTTAGAGGAGTGCGGAATTGTCCCACAATATACCATGCCTGGGTCTCCCAGTATGAATGGTGTATTAGAAAGACATAACCGAACTCTTAAGGACATGGTAAGGAGTATGATCAGTCATTCCACCTTACATGAATCACTCTAGGGAGAGGCACTAAAGACTGCGGCTTACATTCTTAATCGAGTACCAACTAAGGAAACTGCGAAAACACCTTATGAGCTTTGGACTGGCAGAAAACCTAGTCTGAAGCATTTTCACATTTGGGGATGTCCAGCAGAGGCTAGGCCTTATAGGCCATATGAGAAGTAACTGGACTCCAGAACTGTGAGCAATTACTTTATTGGTTATTCTGAGCGATCTCGGGGTTACAAATTTTATGATCCCACACAAAAGAATATTTTTGAGACGGGAACAACTACGTTCCTTGAGGATATTGAATTTGGGGGGGAGAAATGAAGTTAGAGATGTCATCGTTGAGAAAGAATCGGATTCATTTCCTAAACCGATTCATATAGTTGCTTTTGATCAAGCAAATTTGGAACCTCAAATTGACATTGAAGCTCTTCCTCCAAATCAAGATGACAATGGAAGTCAAATTCAAAATCCTCAAGAACTAGTGCATCAGGAACAAGTGCCTTTGCGGCGATCCACTAGAGAAAGAGGAAGTGCTATTCCAGATGATTATATAGTATTTCTTATAGAACAAGAGGAAAATCAAACCCATTTGGAAGATGATCCTATCAACTTCTGTGAGGCAATGGGTAGTTCAAATTCAGATAAGTGGGTCAAAGCTTCTAAGGAAGAGTATCAGTCAATGCTAGACAATAAAGTTTGGGACGTTGTCCAATTACCAGAAGGAAAGAAAGCCATTGGTTACAAATGAATATTTAAAACCAAAATGGACTCAGATGGTAATGTGGAGAGGTATAAGGCTCGTCTAGTAGCTAAAGGCTATACTCAGAAAGAAGGGATTGACTATAAAGAAACCTTTTCTCCAGTTTCATCAAAGGATTCTTTTAGGACAATCATGACCCTTGTTGCACATTATGATTTAGAGCTTCATCAGATGGATGTCAAGACAGTGTTTCTCAATGGAAACATTGATGAGACAATTTATATGGAGCAACCAGAAAACTTTGTATTAGGTGATTCAAAGAAGATGGTATGCAAGTTAAATAAATCCATCTATGGGCTAAACCAAGCTTCTCGTCAATGGTACCACAAGTTTCATGAGGTAATCACCTCCTTTGGTTTTGAGGTGAATTTGGTAGAAGATTGTGTGTATCAAAAGTTCAGTGGGAGTAAGTGCATTTTCCTGGTATTGTATGTTGATGACATACTACTAGCCACTAACGATATATGCATGTTGCATGAAACCAAGAAATTTCTTAAGGAAAAATTTGAGATGAAAGATCTTGGTGAAGCATCTTTTGTATTAGGAATCAAGATTCACCGAGATCAAACTCGAGGAATTCTTGGATTGTCACAAAAGGCCTATATCGATAAACTACTAAAGAGATTTGGCATGCAGGATTGCAAACCAGGTGATACCCCTGTCGCTAAAGGAGACAAATTTTGTCTCAATCAGTGCCCTAAAGGAAAATTGGAAATTCAGGAGATGCAAAAGATTCCTTATGCGTCGGTTATAGGGAGTTTAATGTATGCTCAAGTTTGTACGCGTCCGGATTTAGCATACATTGTTGGAGTTTTGGGCCATTGGAAAGCAGCCAAAATGGTCATGAGGTACCTGCAGAGAACAAATGACTACATGCTCACGTATCGGAGATCAGATAATTTGGAGATCATTGGGTATTCTGATTCCGATTTTGCTGGATGTCAAGATAGTAGAAAGTCCACTTTAGGCTATGTTATTTTGTTGGCTGGTGGAGCTTTTGCTTGGCGTAGTCCGAAACAATCGCTCGTAGCTTCCTCCGCAATGGCTGCAGAATTTGTAGCAATAGTTGAGGTATCCAATCAGGGACTTTGGCTGAGGAATTTTGTTACTAGGCTGAAAATTCTTGAAGGAATTGAAAGACCACTTAAGCTATATTGTGACAATAAAAATCAGCGGTTTTGTACTCCAACAAAAATAGGAGTGCAACAAAGTCCAAGTTTATCGAGATTAAGTTTCTCGTTGTTCAGGAGAAGGTACAAAGTGGAGAGATTTCCATAGAACACTTAGGGACAAACTCCATGATAGCAGATCCTCGTACAAAAGGTATTCCACCAAAGTTCTTTCATGAGCACACTGCTCGAATGGGTGTTTCTGCGTTTGAGGATCATTTGATTTAGTGGGAGTTTTTCATTTGGTTTTAGGTTCTATATTTTGGTTGTGTTTATGCACATTTTCTGATCAGAAATAAAGTTTTCAGTTTACACTCTTTGTACAATAAAGTTTAAGAATCTCAATAATGTAGGACCAGTTGAAAATCGACATGTACCGATCACCTTTCATGTGATTTTCATGCCACTTTTTCATAATTAATCTATGTCATTTGGCTATATTGATTTCAGTGACCATGGAAGGTTTAGTTATTTTTATTATAACGAAGACCGCTATGATCCTATGTTTTTATAGTCAATGGACGAGATTGTTTATGCCCTGCTATATAATGACAATTTTGAGCTCATAAAGTCTACCACATTTTCGGAATACATATGTGACCCAGTGGGAGATTGTAAGAATTATTTGTTGGAATTCGTTGTGGAAGAGCCATATTCCCTAAAGTTCATATCATAAGCTATGGATTCAAAAGGTACGCTTCCGCTTACGTTTATATTAATCAAGAACTAGCATGTTTAGGTTTATAGAATAAAATAATTCCAACATTATATCATATGGTGTACCAGTTACTTAAGTTCGACCACAATATCATAAATGAAAGCATTATGATTGCGATGCTGATAAGTTTTCCCCAATCTTTTGTTAACAGCGGCTAAAGCTTGCCTCCATCCCCAAACCCTAACCTCTGTTTCAAGTATCAAATTGCGACTATTTCGATCAACGTTCTTGCGCACGTCATCCTCTGTTTTGAGAAGAGTATCATGAAAGTAACCAGTAGCCTCTTGATGGAATTAGGTTCCATTTTGTAGAATACTGGAAAGGGAACAATGTTTTGTTTATCCATCTGCTTCGTGATCTCAACGAGCTCGTCTAAGCACCAGCATGACTCAGGGTACTTGTTTGAAGAGATGATGACTGCTATACTAGATTGTCTGATTCGTTAAAAAAGTGTCGCGATTGGCCTTCCTTTGATCTCTTGCTCGTCCATGGAAACGTTGACTTCGCTGATCTCCTCTAATTAAGGCGTAAGACAGCTCACAAAGTTGTCTCTTTGAGATTTACCCCAGAAACTGATGAATAGTTGAGGCTTTGGCGACTGAGAACCAGAAGAGTTCATCATTTTGGTTATGGTTAAAATATGAATATTGTACCGTAGTTAGACAGAGGTTGATTGCAGAGAAAATGAAGGAGGAGAAGATTTATTGTTATTTGTTAAGAAGTACACATAGGTCCATGATTGTGGAAAACTGGTTCTCAAATTTAATATGTTTATGAAAGTGCACATAGGTCACTTGATCCGTACATTTTTATAGTAAGTTCGTAAACTTCTGTAGAGATTTTACATCAAACAGATTAAGATTAAGTGCAAAGTGCACGGTTTCTCTTTCAGTATGTATGTTGTTATACAGAAAATTGTTGTAATGCTTCTAGGTAGATGCTTATAATGTATGCCTAAAACATATTTCATTGAATGGTGGGTATATCAAACCATTGCTCAGATTCATTAGACTCTGATAGCACCTGAAGTAAAACCCTACAGAGTGATATTGTGTACAGAATGTAATGATTAGGCATAAAAGTTGCTTGAGATTTAAAGAAATTTATGGTTGCGGAGAAACCTCTGTAAGAAATTTCAATGAGTCAGATCGCTGAAATTGGAACAGACTTTCAAGAGAGCGCATATTGTGGAACACTAGATTTGTGTGTTGTTTCAGGCTAAGAGATACATGTATTAACTTGACCAACACAAAAAGAGAAACCGTGGGAGCGAAGGTAACCGAAGACTCTCAAGGGTAGTTAGGAATGGACGAGTGACTAAGTCATCTTTGGCAAAAGAGAGCCATTGGAGCTGACTGGTGGGTAAAATAAAGCCGTTAGAGGCTTGGAGACGTGTGCGCCCCAACGATCATGTGAAGAGAGAAGGCACTCCTCGGGGGAGCACCCACCTCGGGATTGATGGAATACTCTTCTCTTATTTCCTCTTTTAGATTTATTTCTTATGTAGTGATTTGTCTATATTAGTCTATATATATGAGTGTATAACAAATGTAAAGAAATAAGAAAGAAAGGTTTCTTCTTCATCATTCTCGGTTTATCCTTCTACTCTTCCTTAAATCTATTCTCTCAATCTTATGCTCTTAATTCTCTTGAAAATTAACATGTCATCATAGCAATAAGCTCTTGTATACTGATTCCGCTGAAACTCTCATTCTTTTTCAAATTTACTACCTATAATGAAAATTTTCAAAAATTTTGTTGTTCATGTCACACTTAAAGGTGTGAATTATATATTATGGTCAAGGACAGTAAAATTTGTCTTAAGCAGCCGACGACTTTGGAGTGATGTATTGATCAAGAGGAATAAAAGAATAAAGTTCACATTGAAAGTCAACGGAAAATCACCGGCCGAGATCCATGTACCAAGGTCCGAGGATTGGCGTATCGAGGTCTGAGGAATCACGTACTGAAGGGTCGAAGGTTCGTATACCGAAGGACCAAGGATCACGTACCGGATGGTCAAGGGACACATATCGAAGGTCCGAGGATCGGTGTACCGAGGTCTGAGGAAGCACGTACCGGATCGTCGAGAGACGCGTACCGAAGCTCCGAAGAACGCGTACTGAAGGGTCGAGGTAGTATGTATCGGATGGTCGAGGCAGTACGTACCGAAGGATCGAAGTGGTACGTACCAAGAGTCCGAGGAAACCTGCCCGAGGGAAGATATCCTTGCACCAAAGGTCGAGAGTCATGTCTGAGGTACCATGTACCAAAGGACCGAGAAAGCCTTCGCGCGGGAAGCTGATCCGCGTACTGAAGGCCGAGAAGACGCGGGTCAACGGTAACACGCAAAAGTAAACAAAAGGGAGATTCGTTGCCTTAAGCGTTTTTAATCGACGATCACGAGTGGGACCAGCCTAGGTAGGAGCCGAAGATGCCCAGTGACCGTTGGGACTAAAATCCAAACACGTGACTCAAGGGATCACGTCGCAATCACCTTGGGACGCGATCAGCGGAGGACGACTGCTCTCAGGATTTGTGACTTGTCTCTCCTCTCCAACGGTTACATGAGCGGCGGCTAGGGTTACGATTGACTTTACGTTTTGTATGTTGGCTATAAATGGGTTGCAAAATCAAAACCTTAATATACACTTTTTCGGAAAAGAAATGTCTCACTCTTTCTCTACAATCTCTACAATCTCTTAATCCAAATCTTCCGCTGTCTATACTCAAAGATTAACATGGATCAGAGCTGGGATCTTTCTTGCGGAACCTCTAATCCACTCTTCAATCTCTTCAATTCTATCTCTCGAAATTTCTTTATACAAACTCAAACTCTTTAACCGTTGGATAAAAGAACCTCCACCCATCAACAATGGAGAATTCAAAACCCCTCGGCGTTCATGTTATTCTCAAAGGCTCAAATTATCTATTATGGGCTAGGAATGTGAAAACAATTCTAGGTGGACGATGCTTATGGGAGCATGTCGAATTTGGAGCCGCACCAAACCAAGTCACAAATGTGAATGAAAATCAAGTGGTGGGTTCCGGCGACAGCAACAAATGGATTCAAGAAGACCAAGTTGTTATGGCAATTATCTAAAGCTTACTAGATCCACCAATCCATGAATCCTACTTCTATTATGAAACCGCTAAGGAGCTATGGAAGACCCTCAAGAAAATCTTCGGAAATGTAACATAAAATCTCTCGAATAAAAATTATTAAAATAAAGAAAATAACAGAAAATTTCTTACGAAATAAATAATTGAAACAAATAACTTCAATGAAAAAAGGAGACTCGGCAGCTACACACGATCCTAGATCCAATCTGGAAAAAGGGAAAAATGAGGGGGTGAGTATAAATACTGAGTGAGGAGATCACTTCTGCCCACTGAGGCTCAAAGTTCTAACTTAATACTAAACATCGTCTATCCTAAGCATATAAAGCAATCATGTGCAACTTGTGTATTTCAACAAGTTGTACCAATCAGGTTGGTCTGCTAAATCGATACTCCCTAGCTCGTCAGCTGTTTTCGGGCTGAAGCGGTCCCGTCGGTTCACTCAAGACAATTGTCTCTTTTCCACGGGGATTGTCGGCATGCAGCCCAATTCCTCCGCGTCACCACTTTTTAAGAGACATGTCACTTACTCATTTACTCATTTTTTATCTACTTACTTTCCATCAAAACATTAAATATATCACCTCCTATGAGATGCCTCAACAAATACATATTTTAATTATTTATATATTATATAATAATTCAAAAAATTATCATATTTCCAAGCATTCTCAAAAATCCCTATCATATTATCTAAGAGTTATATAATGTTATAATATATGATTAAAAATATTTTAATTAAATATTTTTAATTTCTAGAATAAACGAGTTTAATATTAAATTAAAACTAAAAGTCTCGCAGATCATATCCTCACCTAGATTGGCCGGTGACTGATTCAAAAACGCAGCCATAAACAAATTCAACAACTTTCCCAGCAAAAACCTTCACACACAAGCAACCAGACAGAACTAGGGTTCATCAGTCAAAAAAACAGATGATTCTTGCTCACCAAGCAACGACATTACATATCATATCTTACCTAGATTCGAAGGTCCAACGGTTCTGTTGCGTTCCTGATTGTTCCCTTTATCTAAATCCAACAAAAACCTTGCACAGATCTAGTCAGAAAACGACCCCAAATATGCAAAGTCGAACACAGCAATCAGAACACAACTCAGAATTCTCCAAGACTGGAAATAGAGACTGAGTTGATATCTTAACTTAAACTCGATGTAACTCTCTCAATACTACTCCGATCAACGATCCGTTTGAAGCTACATAAATTTGAGAGAAAGATCTTTCTAGAAATATCAGAATCATCAATAGGGAATTAATATCAGATTAGTTATGGGCCCCGAAAATAGTGGTTCGGACTGGATTTATTACCACTTGGAGGCTGCTCTAGGTTGATCAATCAACTTCGGCAATGAGGAAAAAGCTTAGGCGGCGCCGAGTGGGTGGGTTTAAATATGGGAACACACTAGGTTTTGGTGCTGGGTTGAGAAGATGCATATTTTCCTTTTTTTTTCCTCAATAACTTTAACTCCCTTGTCAATTCTTTTATTGGGCCTTATGGGCCACAAAATTAATTCATTAACCCAAGGTTGGTTCTCACAATTCTCCCCCACTTTTAAGAATTCGTCCCCGAGTTTGGTATGTCCATTTTTATGCTCTCTTTCTTGAAAAGCTCTGGATAATCTTTCCTCATCTCCTTTTCTGACTCCCATGTTAATTCTTGAATACCATCTCTCTCCCAGCGAATCTGAACCGTCTTGCTTTTCTTGCTAGTGTAGCTAACCTCTCTCCGATCTACAATTGATACCGGTTTCCCTTTAACCGATAAATCAGACTTCAAGTCCTCTGGTGGCTGTGAGATAATGAGCTCTGGCTCTTTGATCATTTTCCTAAGCACAGACACGTGAAAAACATTATGAAATGATGCAAGCTCTGGAGGTAGATCAAGCCGATACGCAACAGCTCCAATTTTTTGAGTACTGGGGTATGGTCCCATGTACCTTGGCTTCACCTTCCCTCTCTTAGCCCAACGGTTCATACCTCTGAGCATTCTCATCTTCAGGTACACTAAGTCGCCTACCTCAAACTTCAAACTCTTTCGCCTTTTATCCACATAACTTTTATGATGGTCTTGAGCTTCTTAATGATTGCAGGCTTCATGTTTTGGCGCTCCCCCACTTCTGTCCAACAAAGGGGAGTGCGACAAGGTCGTCCATAAAGAGCCTCATATGGAGGCATGCCTATGCTTGCATGATAACTGTTATTATAAGAAAACTCTGCTAATGGTAAGTATCGTTCCTAATGACCTCTCCAATCCAACATGCAAGCTTTAAGCATGTCCTCCAACGTCTGTATCGTCCTCTCAGATTGACCATCTATCTGCGGTTGATATGAGGTACTCATCTGCACCTTGGTCCCTAAAGCCTTCTGAAATGCACCCCAAAAATTTGATGAAAACTTTGGATCTCTGTCTGAGATAATGCTCACCAGAACACCATGCAGTCTAACAATCTCTTCAACATGTCTCTGAGCTAAGCGTTCTGCAATGTCCTTTTTGTTGATCGCTAAGAGATGCGCAGACTTCGTTAGTCGGTCTACAATTACCCAAATTGCGTTCCGCTTATCTACAGTCCTTAGAAGACAAGTAACAAAATCCATAGTCACCATATCCCATTTCCATTCGGGTAATGGTAAACTCAAAAGAAGTCCACTCGGAACATGGTATTTGGCCTTCACCAACTGACAAGTCGTGCATTTTGCCACCCAATATGCTACATCTTGTTTCATCCCGCTATAGTGGTAATACCCCTTCAGATCTTGATACATCTTGGTAGAACCCAGATGAATAGAGAAATGTGACTGATGTGCTTGCTTTAATATCTCTCCCTTCAGAACTTTGTCATCATGAACACAAACTCGACCCCTGAAGACATGTGTTCCATTCTTTGTGGTGTCAAAACCCACAACTCCAATCGCAACTGACTTTAGTAAGGATGCATCATTCTTTTGCGCCTTATCAATCCTCCACAACAAATGTGCTTGGTTTATTGCTTTGAGGCCTAAAACGTCATCCTCTATAAAAAACTTCACCAATTCTGAGGCTAGATAACATTACTCCTAGCTCTTGCACTTCCTTTGTGCTTGACGCATCACTCCTTCTTCTACTTAATGCATCTGCTACCAGATTAGCTTTCCCCGGATGATAAGCAATATCCACATCGTAGTCCGCCAACAACTCCACCCATCTCCTCTGTCTAAGATTCAGGTCTGCCTGCGTAAACATGTATTTCAGACTTTTGTAGTCTATAAACAATTGTACGTTTTCTCCATACAAGTATGCTTGCTAGACCTTAAGAGCAAAGACAACAACTGCAAGCTCCAAATCATGGGTAGGATAGTTGACCTCATGTTTCCTTAACTATCGAGAGGTGTAAGCAATCACCTTACCCTCTTGCATAAGGACACATCCAAGACCAGTTTTTGACGCATTTGTGTAAACCACATGTGGTACACCTACCCTCGGTAGTACCAACACAGGAGTCTTAGTCATACGTTCTTTCAAACTCTCAAAGCTCTCCTCGCACGCTTCAGACCACTCAAAATGTGCTTACTTACACGTTAGTTGTGTCAATGGCTTGGCCAAGCTGGCGCATCCCTCCACAAATTTCCGGTAATAACCTGCAAGCCCTCGAAAGTTGCGTACCTCAGTAGCACTCTTAGGTCTAGGCCAATATGAAATCGTGCAAATCTTCTCTGGATCTACTGCAACCCCTTCTTCTGTAACAATGTGGCCTAAAAATCCAATTTTCTTCTGCCAAAAGCTGCACTTCTTCAACTTAGCATATAATTGATGCTCCCGCAATGTCTGCAACACAATCCTTAAATGTTGAACATGCTCTTCCTTACTTCTAGAGTATATCAGAATGTCATCAATGAACACAATAACAAACTTGTCTAGATATTCCCGAAACACGTTATTCATCATTTTCATAAAAGCGGCAAGGGCATTCGTCAAACAAAAAGGCATCACTGTGAACTCATAGTGCCCGTAACGTGTTCTGAAGGCCGTCTTTTTGATGTCATCTCCGGCGATAGCAATCTGATGATAACCAGATGACAAATCAATTTTTGAGAACCAAGACGCTCCTTGCAACTGGTCCAACAGCTCATCAATATGAGGTAAGGGATACTTATTCTTGATGGTCACCTTGTTTAGCCCTCGGTAGTCTATGCAAAGTCTGAAGTTGCCATCTTTCTTCTTCACAAACAATACAGGAGCTCCCCATGGTGAACTACTAGGTCTAATGAATCCTTTCTCCAATAGTTCCTCCAACTGCTTCTTTAGTTCTTCCATCTCTGGTGGGGCTAAACGGTAAGGAGCTCTTGAGATTGGAGCAATCCCTAGCTCCAGCTCAATAGTGAACTCATCACCTCTTCCAGGTGGGGGTCCTATCAGTGGTTCAAAAAAATCTGCATATTCCGCAACAACTAAAGTATCTTTCAACTCTACTTCTGATTCCCCTCCTACATCCATTATTGCAGCAATTTGAGTCATTTTCCTGACATTGACTCCTTGAAACATCAAGTCTCCTTTTGCACGATTGAGATTAATTTGTGCTCTCAGACAATCCAAGTGAGCTCAATGGCGCTTCATCCAATCCATGTATATAATTACCTCATAGCGCTTCAGCTCCATCTCAATAAAGTTACCCAGCAGTGTTACAGTTTCTATAGTCACAAGAACGTTCTGAAAGGTTCTTAATGACCCTACTAATTCCAAACATGCGGTTTTGATCCTCCTCTTCTTTTTAGAAAAAGCAATTCGGGAATCCCAACCCCTTGCTATCTACAAGCACACAAAGCTATGTGTAGCGCTAGAGTCCCCTATTTGTTTTCTTTTTTTAAATCATTTTGACAACGACAAACTTTCTTTTTTTAAAAAGAACATTTCGGAAACGAAACAATATTAAACTTTTTTTTTTGTTGAGCGACAAGTTTTTTTTTCTATACAAGAAAAAATCATTTTAAAACACAATTTGAAAACTTTTTTTTTCCTACTTAGCTTTCCGGGACAAAACCGGCTTAGCTTTAACCTCTGCTCTGATACCAATTTGTAACACCCGTCTCACGACTCATTGAGACACGTGTCACTTCGTGCCAAAACATTCAATCTTTATTTAATAACTAAGATGTTCTCAAATCTTACATAAAATCTCTCGAATAAAAATTATTAAAATAAAGAAAACAACGAAGAAAATGTCTTACGAAATAAATAACTGAAACAAATAACTTCAATGAAAAAGGGAGACTCGACTGCTACGCACGATCCTAGATCCGATCTGGAAAAAGGGAAAAATGAGGAGGTGAGTATAAATACTCAGTGAGGAGATCACTTCTGCCCACTGAGGCTCAAAATTCTAACTTAATACTAAACATCGTCTATCCTAAGCATAGAAAGCGATCATGTGCAACTTGAGTATTTCAACAAGTTGTACCAATCAGATTGGTCTGCTAGTAGCAGCCAACGTCGCACACATCGGCTCAACCATACTCCATGATGGCTTCAGAGCCCCTCGGTTGGGAGGCCACGGTCCGTAACTCAATCCTCCCTAGCTTGGCAGCTGTTTTTGGGCTGAAGTGGTCATGTCGGCTCACTCCAGACCATTGTCCCTTTTCCACGGGGATTGTCGGCCCCTAGCCCAATTCCTCCGCGTCACACTTTCAAAGAGACATCCAGACCATTGCCTCTTTTCCACGGGGATTTTCGGCCCCTAGCCCAATTCCTCCGCGTCACCACTTTTTAAGAGACATGTCACTTACTCATTCTTTATCTACTTACTTTTCATCAAAACATTAAATATATCACCTCTTATAAGATGCAACAAATACATATTTTAATTATTTATATATTATATAATAATTCAAACAATTATCTTATTTCCAAGCATTCTCAAAAATCCCTATCATATTATCTAAGAGTTATATAATGTTATAATATATGATTAAAAATATTTTAATTAAATATTTTTAATTTCTAGAATAAACGAGTTTAATATTAAATTAAAACTAAAAGTCTCGCAGAACATATCCTCACCTAGATTGGCTGGTGACTGACTGATTCAAAAATGCAGCCAAAAACAAATTCAACAACTTTCACAGCAGAAACCTTCACACACAAGCAACCAGACAAAACTAGGGTTAATCAGTCAACAAAACAGATAATTCTTGCTGACCAAGCAACGACATTACAGAACAGATCTTAACTAGAATTGAAGGTCTGACGGTTCTGTTGCGTTCCTGAATGTTCCCTTTATTTAAATTCAACAAAAACCTGACTTTCCTTGCACAGATCTAGTCAGAAAACGACCCCAAATATGCCAAGTCGAACACATCAATTAGAACAAAACTCAGAATTCTCTAAGTCTGGAAATAGAGACTGAGTTGAAGTCTTACCGTAAAATCGATGTAACTCTCTCAATACTACTCCGATCAACGATCCGTTTGAAGCTACATAAACTTGAGAGAAAGATCTTTCCAGAACTACCAGAATCATCAATAGGTGATTAATATCAGATTAGTTATGGGCCCCAAAATATAGTGGTTTGGACTGGATTTCTTACCTTATAGAGGCTGCTCTAGGTTGATCAATCAACTTTGGCAATGAGGAAGAAGATTAGGCGGCGCCGAGTTGGTGGGTTTAAATAGGGGAACACACTAGGTTTTGGTGCTAGGTTGAGAAGATGCATATTTTCCTTTTTTTCTCAACAACTTGACTCCCTTGACAATTCTTTTATTGGGCCTTGTGGGCCACAAAATTAATTCATTAACCCAAGGTTGGGTCTCACAGGAAATATCTCAAACTTCACCAGATTTTTCTAAGTCAAAAAGGTTATTAATGCGCTTACTCAAGATGATTTGGAGTTCACCTCACACTATGGAAAATGGAGAGCTCTATGGGACGAACTCGAGATGCTAAGGCCAATGACAACGGACCCCGAAATCATTAACAAAAGACGAGAAGAAGACCGAGTATTCAGCCTCATGTTGACCTTGAGCCCAAGATACAACAATCTAATTATACACATACTCCGAGATAAAAAGCTTCTGGATTTATACAAAGTATGTGCACGCATTCAAAGGGAAAAAGAAAGCCTTGGCTTATTTGGAGGGATAGGAGAACTTGTCTCGACAAACAAAGGAGTGTTCAAATCTATGGATAAGAAATTATTGGTGTGTGATCACTGCAAAAAGAAGGGACATATCAAGGATAAATGCTGGATTTTGCACCATCATCTCAAGCCCAACAAGTTCAAAGACAAAAATAGGGCCAATATCTCCAAAACAAATGAGGAAACAAACCAAGCCGAACAAGGTAACACTAGGCCCTCACCTATCGAAGTAGACAACAGCTTTGCACATTCGGCAACGACACAAGAACAGGAACGCCGTGCAAATTTTGAATACCTCATAAAGTCATTAACCCAACTCAAGGACTCCGGTAAAGCTTTACTTACTCTTAAGACTCCAAAACCTTTAATTGTGGATTCGGGAGCATCTCATCATATGATTTATGACCCGAATCTCATACACAATATTAAGCCTTCCCTAGGTAATGTCATCATTGCTAATGGCCATAAGGTACCGGTTAAAGGAATTAGAGACTTGAAATTGTTTTGAGAAAAATAGTGCAGCATTTTACATTCCGAATTTTACATCAAATCTATTATCGGTTCATAAAGCCACTAATGATTTAAAGTGCAATGCTATTTTCAGTCCTAATGGTGTTATTTTTCAGGATATTAAAATCGGATATATCCTTAGGAGTGGAGTGACTCAGGGAGGACTTTATGTGCTTGAAGACACTAAACATTCTTCTACTTTACCCAATGATTTAAATTATGTAGTTGCTATTAGTAATGAAGCCATTTGGCATGCTAGATTAGGACATCCTCTTAATAGGGCTCTAGAGTTAATGTTACCAAGTTTGTCATTTGATAATCGTAAATGTGAGTCATGTATTCGTGGCAAACATTGTAAGGCTATCTTTCCGAATTCAACCTCTAGATATGAGAAATGTTTTGAATTAATTCATTCAGATGTTTGGACCTCACCTTTCTTATCTAGAGAAAATCACAAATAATTTGTCACATTTATAGACGAAAAATCAAAATTCACTTGGCTAACTCTCTTACGTTCAAAGGATCGTGTCTATAATGCATTTGTAAATTCACACATATGTGACTAATCACTACCAAACTAATGTGAAAGTTTTCTGATCGGATAATGGTGGGGAATATACAAGTCAAAGGTTCAAGCAATACTTAACAAAGAATGGAATTGTACATCAAGCAATCTGCCCTTACACACCTCAACAGAATGGTGTTTCCGAGAGAAAGAATAGGCATCTCATGGAGGTGACCCGATCCATAATGCTTCACACAAACGTTCCAAAACGTTTTTGGAGTGATGCTGTAATGACGGCTTGTTATCTTATAAACCAAACTCCAACAAGAGTACTTAAGGATAAATCCCCATTTGAGGTACTTAACAACTCAACTCCATCATTTAATCACTTAAGAGTATTTGGAGGTATGTGTTTTGTGTTGGTTCCGGGAGATCTTAGGGACAAGTTGGACGAAAAGAGTACAAGATGCATGTTTGTAGGCTACTCAACTACACAAAAGGGATACAAATGCTACAACCCAAGTACAAGGAGGATAATGATATCTAGGGATGTCAAATTCCTTGAAGAAAAGGGGTTCCATGATGTGGATAATTGGAATGAGCTTAAGGATTTGGCACATACACCACTTGATAGAGCCGAGGGGCTTCGGTACATATTATAAGGTCTCAAGACATGAATAATCTGGGGGAAAATAAAGGAACCGAGGAAATTTTAATACAAGAAGGATCCTCAGAAGAACAACCAAACACAAGCCCGGAGACAGATCCGAGAGAACACCTCAACCAACCGATTCACCTCCTAGCATGCGTCCCGAACAACTTACTCAGAAGGAGAACCATCGGCAGCATTACGTACACCACAAGCAAGTGTGCCTCCTATAGAAACTACCGAGGAAGAAATCAATGACCAAATAGTTCATCTTCCCTTAAGAAGAAGTACTAGGCTCCGGAATACCCAATTACGTGCACCACTAGCAAATGTGCCTCCTATAGAAAGTACCGAGGAAGAAATCAATGACCAAATAGTTCATCCGCCCTTAAGAAGAAGTACTAGGCTACAGAATACCCGAGGATACTATAACAACCAAGCTATAGCTCATCCAATACAAGTGGTATGTTCTCTTGACCTTTTGCCTAGGGAATATCAATCCTTTCTTGGCAAAATCTCCCTTGAACATGTACCAACCAGCTATGATGAGGCTATAGAGCACAAAGTTTGTCGAGATGCGATTGACGATGAATGTGGAGCTATGACAAGGAACCACACATGGAACAAGGCTGAACTACCTCCAGGGAAAAGAGCAGTTACATCCCGGTGGATATTCACCATAAAATACAAAAGCAATGGTGATATTGAGAGGTACAAGGTCTGATTGGTCGCACGCGGCTACAGCCAAACTTATGGCCAAGATTATACTGACACTTTTGCCCCGGTAGCTAAGTTGCATACGGTATGTGTGGTCTTATCCTTGGCCACCAATCTTGAGTGGGGTCTATGGCAAATGGATGTTAAGGACGCCTTCCTACAAGGCGAGCTCAAGGAAGAAGTCTACATGTATCCTCCTCTAGGCCTTGAAAATATAATATCTCTCGGGAAAGTGCTTCGGTTGAGGAAGGCTATATACGGTCTTAAACAATCCCCAAGAGCTTGGTACCACAAGTTAAGCTCCACACTCAAAGATCGTGGGTTCATTAATTCAGAATCCGACCATACCTTATTCACCTCACATGGGCCGAATGGAATCATTTTCATCCTCATCTATGTAGATGACTTGATCATCATGGGAACTGACAAAGACGGTATCTCATCTAGTAAATTTTATCTTCATTTCATGTTTGATATTAAGAATCTCGGTGAACTAAAATATTTTCTAGGAATATAAGTGTGCTGTTCTCTGGAACGCCTCTTTCTTTCACAAAGGAAATATGCTCTTGATCTTTTGAGTGAAATAGAGAACTTAGGGTCTAAACCTGCCAAAGACTCCTCTTGAAGAAGGCTACAAGGTCACTCGAAAGGGGTAGAAAGATGACACACCATACCAAAATGCCTCACAATACCGACGTCTTGTAGGGAAACTTATCTACCTAACTATTACAAGAACGGATATTTGTTATGCCGTAAATCAAGCAAGCCAACATATGCAAGTACCCTCGGTGTATCATTGGAGCTTGTTGAAAGGATACTAAGATATCTTAAAGGTAGCTCGGGACGCGGAATATGGATGGGCAAGAACCACAATACCGAGATTGTGGGATATTGCAACACAGATTGGGCCGGTGATCGGAATGATAGGAAATCTACAACGGGATATTGCACATTTATTGGAGAAAACTTGGTAACTTGGAAGAAAAATAAGCAAAAGGTAGTCTCATGCTCTAGTGCCGAAGCGGAATATAACGAAATGAGAAAGCTCACAACCGAAGTAACATGGCTAAAAGCACTTCTCAAAGACCTCGGAGTTGAATCAAACAAACCGATCATCATGCATTGTGACAATCAAGCCGCCATCCATATTTCAACCAACTCGGTGTTTCATGAGAGGACCAAGCACATTGAGATAGATTGCCATAAGGTTCGAGAGAAAATTGAAGAAGGAATCACTCTTCCATGTTATACCAAGAGTGAAGATCAATTGCCCGACATATTCACTAAAGTCGCAAGCTTTATGTTGTGTGATCACATCCATAACAAGCTTGGGTTTGTGGACTTTACAAGACCTTGATCGAAGGTCCCCTTTCCCGAGGATCGGTGTACCGAAGTCCAAGGAATCACGTACCGGATGTTCGAGAGACGCGTACCAAAGCTCCGAGGTACGCATACTGAAGGATCGAGGTAGTATGTACCGGATGGTCGAGGCAGTACGTACCAAAGGATCGAAGTGGTACGTACCAAGAGTCCGAGGAAACCTGCCCGCGGGAAGATATCCTCAAACCAAAGGTCGAGAGTCATGTCTGAGGTACCATGCACCGAAGAACCGAGAAAACCTTACCGCTGGAAGCTGATCCACGTACTGAAGGCCGAGAAGACACGGGTCAACGGTAACACGCGAAAGTCAATGAAATGGGGATTCGTTGGCTGAAGCGTTTTGGATCGACGATCACGAGTGGGACCAGTCTAGGTAGGACCCAAAGATGCCAAGTGACTGTTGGGACTAAAATCTAAACACGTGACTCAAGGCGCTGGGCGAAGCCCGAGACAGGGTCACATCGCAATCACCTCGGGACCCGATCAGCGGAGGACAACTTCTCTCGAGATTTGTGACTTCTCTCTCCTCTCCAACGGTTACATGAGCGGCGGCTAGGGTTTACGATTGACTTTACGTTTTGTATGTTGGCTATAAATGTGTTGCAAAATCAAAACCTTAATATATACTTTTTGGAAAATATTTGTCTCACTCTTTCTCTACAATCTCTTAATCCAAATCATCTGCTGTCTATACTCAAAGATTAACATGATGTTGATGCGGGAGCTCCAATTAGGTAAGTCCACTCTACCGGAGAAGTCAAAAGTGGAGATAAAAACAAGGCAATGGAAGCTATGGCGGCGGATGAGTATAAATGGTACCAAGACGATTAAGTGGTTCTTGTTCTCTTACAAACCTCCATTGACCCATCCATCCATGAACCTTACTCATATTTTGAAAGTGCTAAACAACTTTGGGATACACACAAAAAGGTGTATGGAAACCTATCTAATCTTAGCCGAGTATATGAAGTCAAGAAGGAGCTAAATGAGCTCAAACAAGATGACATGTAATTCACCAAGTGGTTTGGCAAGTACAAATCTCTTTGGGCCGAGCTTGAAATGCTTAAGCCAACAACGGTGGATCTGAAGGTTATTGGAAAAAGGTGTTTGGGCTCATGATGAACATTAATTCAATCTACAATGACCTAGTACGTCAGCTCCTAAGATCGGACAAGCTCCCAAGCTTGGAAGAAGTTTGTGGATTTATCCAATGGGAACAAGGAAATAGAGGTCTTATTGGTGGAAGAGGGGAGCATGTCATGGCAAATAAAATTGCTTACCACAATGAGGAAAGGAAAGTATGGGTATGTGACCATTGCAAAAAGAAAGGACACTCTAAGGATCGATGTTGGGTCCTTCACCCTCACCTTAAGTAAAATCATTGGGAACAAAACAAATGCAAAGCCAACATAGCTAACGGTGAAGAAGGAGGCTCGAGGTCCGAGGAAACATCCACACAACCAGCAATGGTTGTGGCAAGAGCAATGACTGTGGTGAACGGGGAGTATGTGAAAAAAATCTGATTTAGCCAAACTCATCAAAGCCATCAATTCCCTAAAAGATTTTGGTAACACTTCCTTTGTCAAAAAAATAAATAAACCATTAATTGTGGATTTTGGGGCTACTCATCACATGATTAACAATAGGAATCTTCTTGACAATATTAAACCGGCTCTAGGGAGTGTTGAAATTTCAAATGGGACTAGAATCCCCAAAAAGGGAACATGTGACTTGCTAATTTTCAATAAACACTCTAGTACCTTTTATATCCTGGAATTTACATCAAATTTATTAACTGTAAATAAAACTATGTGACTTAAATCGCAAAGCCATTTTTGATGCTAACAACGTATATTTTCAGGATATTGAGACCGTATGTGACCACTCGAATGTTTGGTCATCACCATATGAGTCTAGGGAAAATCATAAATACTTTGTTACATTCATAGACGAAAAATCAAAATACACTGGGCCGACTTGACTACCATCTAAAGATAGGGTATTAGAACCATTTATCAATTTTGATAGTTATGTGACTAACCAATTTAATGCTAAGATAAAAAATTTGAGGACAGACAATGGAGACGAATAAACAAGCAATTTGTTCAAACAAGCCCTAACCACACTTGGAATTGTTCACCAAACAAGTTACCTATACACTCCACAACAAAATAGTGTTGCCGAAAGGAAAAATAGACACCTAATGGAAGTATCAAGGGCCATGATGTTTCACACAAATGTTGCCAAGAAATTTTGTGAGAATGCGGTTGTCACTGCATGCTATTTGATCAACCAACTCCAACAAAAGTGCTTAAAGACCGCACACTATTCGAGGTACTTAACCAAACCAAACCACATATTAATCACTTACGTTTTTTTGGATATGTTAGATTTGTCTTAGTTCTAGGAGACTTGAGAAATAAATTTGAGGATATGAGCACCAAAGGAATGTTCATTGGCTATTCTACGACTCAAAAAGGATACAAGTGCTATATACCCGAAATTTGGAAAGTGTTTGTGTCAAGGGATGTGAAATTCTTGGAAAATATAGGGTACCTGACGTGAATAATTTGGAAGAGGTATCGGGTCTATCACAATCAAGGACTTCAGATCGTATGGAGCTGTCGTTCTACTAAATAAACAGCGAGAAGAATTTGTGGTGAATGGGCAGTGCCTTAAACCATATTTTGGTTCCCCGACAAAGTCAATGAGGACTTCATCTCTTTAATTGATATAACTACCACATAGCATCCCTCTTAGTCAAACTATTGACTTTAAACAAGCGCTGAGTGGGAGGCAACCCACTAATAGGCTAGTTTTTGCTTTATTTTTCGTTAGTTTTTAAGTCGAAGTTGTTTTCTGTTTTCAGGAAACTGGTACGAGAGTATGGCCCGATCGATCTACACGAAGATCGATCGTGCAACAGGAGGAGAGGAAACCCGCATGATCCGCTGTTCGACTAAATGGCACACATCGATTGATCGACAGCCCAGTTGTGTTTGTGCACGACCCGTCGATCGACCGTGACTTTACGCCTGATCGATTTCCCTCTTGCGAATGATCTGTTGACCAAACTTCGCTCGTTCCATCCTTGACTCTTCATAGACCGATCGATCTGAGTGTGCCAGATCGATCCATACCTCCATGTACGTTTTCAAAATCCGAGAACAATTTTCAATTACTTTTTTTGCTTCCTTTCATTCTTCCTCTCACTTATTTTCACACCGAGACGGTGTGAAGTAAGTATGGGGGAGAACCGTTTGTTTGCTAATAAAGTTCCTCTCTTTTGTTTTGTTTTTGAGTCTAACATTGTTTTAGATAAGCGTTTGTCGGCCCAAGAACTATGATTTCTGAGGAATGGTACATTTTATAGGAGTCAACTACCATTTGTCTGAATTCTGATAAGCATTGTTGACTATTAGAAAACCTAGAGATTCATCAGCTATTCGTTTTAAAATCACTTCCTCTCGATTGTTTCGCAAATCTGGTATCAACTTCAAACTTAAGATGATTTAATTTCCTTGTCTAGAGGGTTGGTATACATTAGATCGGACTATCAATCTCACTTTGAGAGACCCCGAAAAGCTTGATTTTCCTTTTCTCAAAGCTTCTTGCACTCTAAATTTCAACAAATCGATGTAAGCCTAGGGGAAAAGTTTCTCAATGACGATGCTTGTTTTTAAGGTAAACTGGACAGTTCCATAGACACGTCCAAAGACATATTCTTGTTCACCTTAATAACTCGCTTACTGAGAGAAACTCCAATGAAGCTACTCGCATTACACACCTTTGAAATTGCAAGATAAAAAACTACCGATAAAAAGAAAATACAATGATACCCTAGAAAAGTAGGGAGAAATCGGTTTGAAAAGAAAAGAATAAGAGGAAAAGAACCACAGCATGGTGGATACTTAGTGTTGGGAATGAGTCCATGTGTCTTTTGATCGATATCCTCTGGATAAGGCCACACTTAGACTCATAAGAGGTTGGTATCGTGATCTAGAACTTTTGGATCTGATTTTGGAATGAGGATGGACTAGTTGTTAAGTCTGGGGGAAGTATAAGGTGGTCTCTCTCTTGTCCGATGAATCGAGTGTTATTTCCCCAAGTTTTGAGATGCTAAAATTCCTATGATGAATGAGTTCTTGAGTTTATATCTTCCTGTTAGATCCTTGTGTATTTGCTTGAGGACAAGCAAAAAGCCAAGTGTGGGGGAATTGATATACCTCGTTTATACCGACTTATAGCTTGCTAATTCATATGTTTTATTTAGTCTTTGTCGTGTTCTTCGATTGTTTTCAGGTACAAAACGCAAGGATACCTTGGATTCCACATTCTGAGCAAGAGTGGAGCTTAACTTTGGATTTTTCCACTTCAAGTTTAACGATCGATCGAGCAACACCACGATCGATCGATCTTAACTTGAGATAGGGAAATTTGAGTTCGATCTGATAACCGACTTCTCACGCCTGACAAGATCGACCCCCACTCATTTATGTTATGTGCACGATCCATTGCACAACCTAGCACTCAAAGATCGATCGAGCCATTTAAGGAGAAGTTGTGCATGATCCTTTGCACGATACACAAGTTTCATGATCAAATGAAGAATGGTTGATCGATCGGGCAGTCTAAGGATCGATCGTTCCACGACTCTGCGAAGCAAAAAGGGAATTTCCTTATTTCGTGCCAGTTGGTTTTATTCTATATACTAGGTTAAGAAAACACTTTTTGAGGGGGATTTTACACAGAGAAAAAGCAGCAGACTATTATTGTAACCTAGAGGAGAAGGATTAAGATTTCTACATCCTTAGAGAAGATCCATGAATCTCTATTGCATCTATTTTGAGTTTTGAATGAACTTTCTTACAATTGCTTGCTTGTTCCCTATTTTCATGTCTGAGTAATTCATAGTCAGGTTTAGGGTATTCTAAGGATATTAAAGGGATCAAGGATGAGGAAAAAATAGGTCTCAATTATGGAATCTCAACCTAGAAACATGGTTAATGCTTAGGTTAGAGTAGCTAACTAATCTATGATCTCATGTTGCTTATTATCCCAAAAGTTTAATAAGAACGAGAACCTTTCTAGGTAAGCAACACCTTCACTACCAACGAGAGGTGATGCTAGGTTGGGTTGTGGACACTTAGGAACTGTCAATACAGCATGGTTAGATTCACATAACCAACAAGAGTTAGGATCTCTAGGATCTAGGCATAGTGATTATCGCTGCGAGAGTAGGTTAGTCAACTGTTATTTCTTAGTCGAGAACGGAACTGATCTTGCCTGAATAGATTTCTCATCCTACCCTTGATTTCCTTATGAATCCCTTAAACTTGATGCCTTAGATATTGTTTACATTAATTTCCTTGTTACACTCGATTGCACTCAAAACATCTACTGTCTTAGCTCTAGTTAAATAATAAATCGTTAATGTGGTCATTGGTCTTTGTGGATTCGATCCCTAAATACTATTACGTTTGTTGTGCACTTGCAGTAGGATATAGGGTTAAAACTCGTAGTATCACACTGCAACCAATTCACATGCCACCTAGCCACGGTACCACTTGAGCACAAGGCATTCATGACCAAACTTTGATCAACACTTTGTGCCTAAATCTTATGACGAGGCCAAAGAACACCAAGTTTGGCGAGATGTGATAACGAGGAACATGCCGCTATGGAAAGGAATAATACTTGGGAAGAAGCACAACTCCCACATGGTAAACGAGTTGTCTTGTCTCATTGGCTCTTTACCATCAAGTTCAAAAGTGATGGTCAAATTGAACGGTACAACTCTCGACTCGTAGCTTGTGGTTTCACACAAACCTATGGCGAAGACTACCATGATACATTTGCCCCGATGGCCAAATTACATACGGTACGAGTGGTTCTTTCCCTTGCTACTAACCTTGATTGGGAATTATGGAAAATGGATGTCAAAAATGCATTCCTTCAAGGCGAGCTTGAGGATGAAGTCTATATGCATCCTCCACCGGGTCTTAAACATATTGTTGCCCCTGGGAATGTCCTAAGACTCCGTAAGACCATTTACAGACTCAAGCAATATCCACGTGCATGGTATCATAAATTGAGTCACACACTCCGCGGTAGAGGATTCCGCAAATCTGAGGCTGATCGCACCCTCTTCACTCTCCGCGGCTCTCAAGGTATTGTAGTCATTCTTGTTTATGTCGATGATATTATAATTACCAGTGACAACAAAGATGGGATACTTGAGACCAAGAATCATCTCAAATTTGTCTTTGATATCAAGGACCTTGGTCCTATGAAGTATTTCCTTGGGATAGAAGTTTGTCGGAGCAAAGATGGACTCTTCCTATCCCAAAGGAAATATGCACTTGATCTTTTACTTGTGTGTGATGTAGGTACCAAGATAGCTCGCACACCACTTGATGATATTTACTAAGCAACGCGCAAGGGGGAGAACAATGATGACCCTCCGTTTGAAGACAATCACCTATACCGAAAGATGGTAGGAAAATTAATCTATCTTACCATCACACGCCCGGATCTACGTTATGTCGTGAATCAAGCAACTCAACACATGCAAGCTCCTAAGACTAGTCATTGGAAAATGGTGGAGTGAATACTACGATACATAAAAGGGACTCTGGAATAAGGTATATGGATGGGAAGAAATGATTATACAACACTTGTGGGATATTGTGATGCGGATTGGGCTCGAAATAGACAAGACCACAAATCCACTACCGGATATTGCACGTTTTTTGGAGGTAATCCAGTCACGTGGAAAAGCAAGAAGCAAAAAGTTGTATCATGCTTAAGTGCAGAAGCGACATGTAGAGGAATGCAGAAACTCACGGATGAGCTCGTATGGTTACAAGCTCTACTCAAAGATTTGGGAATCGAGAGCAAGGTACCAATCACAATGCATTGTGATAACCAAGCAGCAATACATATAGCATCAAACTCCGTGTTTCACGAAAAAAATGAAAAATATTGAAATCGATTGCCACAAGGTTCGGGAAAATGTGGAACAAGGAGTCATCCTACCTTGCTATACTAGAAGTGCGGACCAGCTTGCGGATATATTTACAAAAGCTGCTAGTCTCAAAGTGTGTGAGTTTATATACTCAAAACTTGGGCTTATCAACTTGCCCAAAACGTGACAATGAACCATACTCTTTTTCCTTTAGATATTTTTATCCCAAAAGGGTTTTACAATCTTCAAGCTTGATTCTCATACTCTATGGAATCAAGTTTGAGGGGGAGTATTAACTTGACCAAAACGAAAAGAGAAACCATGGGAGCGAAGGTAACTGAGACTCTCAAGAGGTAGTTAGGAATGGACGAGTGACTAAGTCATCTTTGGCAAAAGAGAGCCGTTGAAGATGGCCGGTGGGTAAAAGAAAGTCATTGGAGGCTTGGAGACTTGTGTGCCCCAACGATCACTTGAAGAGAGAAGGCACTCCTCAGGGCGCACCCACATCGGGCTAGCTGCATGAGAAATGTAATTTTCGCGGTTCTGAGGATTGACATTACTATCTGCAGTTATAAACATTTTTCTTACTACATCTTAATCATAATCGAAAGGGGGTTTAAAATAAATGTAACAGAGTGATCTGATTACGTGATATGCAAGAAACTTACCAATGACTTGAACTGATGAAGGGTCACTTTGATCTTGGATTTTTTGAGATGAGACAATAACATTATTACAACAGCGCAATTGTTGTGTTTTCTTGGGCATCAAGAGAGGATTGAAAGCAAGACCCTTCAGAGTAATCAATAATTCCAATTAACTTGCTACAAAAAACTCAGAAGAAAATTTGAGGGGTTGAGAAAACAAACCTCTTTGTTGTACTCTAGAGAACCTAACAACACCATAAGAATCCTTCCAGCTCGACCTTGCTTGTCTAATCGCTGAGCAAGGATAGGATTTTGAAGGGAGACCAGGTCAAGAAACACAAGCTGATCAGTGCCCAGAGGAAAGGCGTCATTAATATGAATGGACGGCTTTGCAATAAGATCTTCAAGATCAGATATATTTAGGTGTAGACCTTGTAATAACGACGTTACTTCTTCCTGAGGATGCATCGGAGGCTTATCTATGAGAATAAGACCATTACTTGGAGAAGTATTATGGTCTAATAGGTTCTTGACTTCGACCGCAATATCAACAACGAATTCCTTATCAGCGTGATGTTGATAAGGAAACCCCATTCTTGCACAAATAGAGACTATAGCTTGCCTCCACCCCCAAATTCTAGCCTCTGTTTCAAGTATCGACTTGCGGCTACTTCGATCAACCTTTTTGCGCACGTAATCCTCAGTCTTGAGGAGAGTATTAAGGAGGTAACCTGTCTGGCTCTTGATGGATTCAGGTTTCACTTTGTAGAATATTGGAAAGGGAACAATAGATCCTTCGTCCATTCGCTTCTTGATCTCAACGAGCTCGTCTAAACACCAGCATGACTCGGGGTACTTGTCTGAGAAGATGAGGAGTGCTATACTTGACTCTCTGCTTCGTTCGAATAGTGTTGAGATTGGCCTTCGTCTGATCTCGTACTCGTCCATGAAAACGTTAACTTCGCTGATCTTTACCTTTGAGCTTTACCTCTGAAATTGATGAACAGTTGATGCTTCCGCGACCCAGAAGAGTTCATCATATGAACTATGATTAAAACTTCTCCCGCGGCATTTTTTAATGGAATTACAGCGAAGTCGAGTATGGACAGAGAGGGTAGCTCCTTCCGTCGAAAATGAATATTTTGAAAAAAAATGAAGAAGGATAAGATGTATTGTGTTTTGCTTTTGTTATATATATATAGTAAGGTGTCAAAACAGTCAAGTCCCCACACGGTTAAGAAGTTCACATAATTCCATAATAGTGCAAGGCTGGCCTTGAAATTTAAAATTATCAAACATGAATATTCTTACTATATACAGTAACCCCTATTGACTTTATATCAAATGTAACCCCTATTATCGTTTTTAAACTTAACAAGATTGTGACAAATGTTAATGCATGATTATTATAAACTTAATTACATAATTTCCATTATATTATTTCTAATAAATATCTAAAATTAATACATTTAAGTGTTTCAGCGAGTCATAACTGAAATCCTTTGTTTTCACCATTCTCATAGTCTTATTAAATATTGATGCCAAAAATAAATGCTCAATCTGTCCTCTGATTTACATGGACACAAAATAGACAAATCTACCTAAAGAAACGTAAGTTCGTATGAACAAGATATTTTTCCATCTTGCATCAAACAAATTAGGCTTCAACATATTTGATGAGCAATATCTCTTGGGATTGATTAAAATAATTTAGTGGGCTAAATCAAAGATTAAGGCCCATGTTTATAACATATCATGACAATGAAACCCAATTTGTTTCAATACAAAAGCGAAACAATGACATATACAAATACGGTATAAGTAAAACAGAGTCGGTATATTTGAAAAGATAAGAACTGATAAGGAAAGAAATCAGAGAGAGATGACTAGAGATGAATCAGAGCAAAATTCACTTGTGATTCATCGCCATTGATGAGCTAAGGTTCTTCTCTTTTCTGAGGTGCTTCTTTCTTCAAATTCATCGTTTTCCTCTCTTCTGTAACATGACTCAATCATGGCTAAATGATGACTCATAAACCAAATTGAAAGTTCTAAGTAATCGTTTGCTTCATCTTGAAGAACTGTGTGAGAAGTTCAGAAGTTTCTTCTTCGGTTCTGTTTCTTATATGCTTGTTCCTCTGTTCAGGTTGTTCAGGTCGCTTATTTGTCTGCAATCTGCAATCGTCTTCATCCTCAAAGAAAGGTTCTACAATATCAATGTAGTGGGAAAAGTAAATATGTCGTTATTCAGAAAATTGTTGCAATGCTTCTATGTAGATGTTTATTATGGAGTCGTTGGTCTTCTGCTCATAAAAAATAATATTGAAATTGAGTCTTCCTATTCCATCTTTTAGTGAATCATTCTAACGTTGCTATTCAAGAAGGACTTTGTGAACATGAAACACTTTCATATTTTATTTCTTGGGTTACAAGCAATACATGTAATCGAATGGGACATAATTGATTGTATAATAGACAAATGCTTCAAGAACGGAAAAGTGAAGAAAACAATCGTTAAACACACATAAATTTTACATATCCAGCCATGTTATTGATTGTCTGATGGAAAACAAAACAAAGGTCTAACTTGATACCCAAGTAACCAAAGAAGAAGTGGTTTTGGAGCGTCATGTCTCTAATTGTATTCATCTCAAAGCATGTATATCTGCCAAATCTGTTATTTTCAAATTCAGTTTAAGATGAAATATGAATACCTAAAGCATATTGTTTATTTAACATCTACCTTAGCATTCTCCATTTGCGACTTCTTTGTTGCTCTGTTAATGCTCTGTAAAAATTTCGATTTCATTCATATCAACTAGGAAAAAGAAACCAAAAAGATAGTAATTGGCCAATTGGGCATCGAACTCTTTTGTATTTATTGATTTTTCTTCAACGTAAAATCAGTATGAGTACAATTTGAAGGTAAAACAAATGATTATTCTTTAAGATCACACAAGTAATAGAAAGACGTTCAGTTGCTTGGAATGGAAGGTTCATTTCCACGAAACCTCTTGGTCATCTGTGTTTTCTTTGCTGGTAAGATACAACCAAAGCCTAAACAGTAAAGCAGAGACAAAAGGCAATTCGGGTCGTTTGGGCGTTTATCCGGGACAGTATTGTCATTGCTCTGTTGATTAAGGCAATCAGGGTCGCTTGGGGATTCATCCAGGACAATATTGTCATTGCTCTGTGGTGGATTCACGACCTCCTTTTTAACCCTGATCGCTTCAACTGTGGATTTAATAAAGTTAAGTTCGTTGTTAATATTTAAACGATATATACAGGCTTGTGCAATGATCTGAACTTACTAGCAAAGGAACCAAGTAGTTTTTTAATTTCAAGATAGGAGGCTGAGCGTTCTAAAGCACCAGAAATGGGCTTCAAATCAATACTCTGTGAGTCCCACCATAAGCGTAGTTAGCAGAAGCTGATGAAAGTTGAAGATACGTGTGAGACGAGTTGGACGTCACGGTCACGTGACTGATAATTAAAAGTCACGTGATTGGTGAATAACTTGGAGAGGAAGATTCAAGTTATTCAGAGAATATTTGGAAGATCTTATCAAGAGAAGAAAAAGGGAAATATCTTCTTTGTGATATTTGGAAGATCTTATCAAAAGAAAAAAAAGGAAAATATCTTCTTTGTGATAAGGAAATCGTTGGAGAGATTGTAGGGCAAGAGAGTTTGTCTCTTGTGGATAGAGAGGTTAATTGTAAATCTAATTCTCTAAGAACTTAGGGAGAAATTTTAGAGAGATTACTGAATTGAGCCTAGGTTATCGATTAGGGTTTTTGAAATAGATTTAGATTGGTTTCTCGAGTAAAATAATTCCAACAAGAATAGTTCTTTTGTAAGAAAAGAATATTGCTTAATAAATCGTATTTCAAAGTGATCAGTTGAATTCTATGCTTTTTCAAAAGTTACAGTGGGAAAATAAATAAATAAACAAAGTAGAAAAAGTCAATCAGAGCGACAAATTAAGAACCTCGTAGTAGCCCTCAGGATTCCAGCTCAGAATCGGACCGTCTAAGGTCCTTGAACGACGGTGCAGGATGTTTACGTTGACATTGAACGTACAACTGTTGAATTGATTTACCAGTGGTTTCTGCAATAAAGAGATTTAGCCTTCAATTTGGCAGAAACAGTTGTAAGGAACTAAGAACGCACCTCAATAGTTTCTGGATCAGTATTATTACGCCCTTCCTCTGTTGCAACTCTGTCTAAATTCATATTAAGCTTTTCAAGGATTGTTTCCAAGAAATCAGGCTCAGGACTGCAAACAAACAACTAAAATTAGAGATGATAATGTTAATCTCTAATCATCTTTTCATCATTATATTGTTAATCTCATATAATATTTCAAAGTGTTCATTCGAGTTAGGATTGATATTGGTTCATGAAGCTTAGAAGCATAGTTATCTTCTCAAGCTTGATTTGTTATTATGCAGGTAATAATTCAAGTAAAGATTCTATTTAGCTATGGAACCAACATAGGATAAGTTTGAGGTGGAAAAATTTGATGTAAAGGGAGATTTTGGTTTGTGGAAGTATCAAATATTGGGTCAGTTCGAGATTCAAGGACTGTTATATGTTCTGCAAGAGGAATATCAGGATAAGTGAGTTGTTTTGAAACAACGGATCCTGGAAAGGATGGTAAAGAAGTTAAGGTTGAAGCAAACTAAAAACAGAGCAAGAAATCTTCTCGGTTAGTATCTCACTAATATGGTTCTTAGAAAGATTATGCATGAACCTGCAACCTACAAGCAGTGGAATGCACTAGAAAGGGATTACCAAACTAAGACAAAGGAAAACAGAGTATACTTGAAGAGACAATTCTTTTAATACAGTATGGAAGAAGATAAAACTGTGGAAGAAAATCTCGTTAAGTTTATGAAGCTAATCAATGATTTAGCAAGTTTAAAAGTTACCATTCAAAATGAGGATTAAGCAATAGCTTTATTTAATAGTTTACCACCTCTGTATGATCCTCTAATTCATACTTTACAGTTTGGAAATACAAACTTAATTCAGGATGATTTGCTATACAAAAAGAAAGGTTCAGCAGAAAGTATTGTTGTTTAATCAAGGGGCATATCAAAGAAAACATTAGATAGAAACTAACGCACAAATGGCATAAGTAAGTCTAAAGGAAAATGGAGATCTAGAGTAAACCTAAAGGAAAATCTAATGAAAACGTTGTTGTACTTGTTGTTCAAAAAGTCATTGGAAGAACGATTGTCCAGATAGAGGGAAAGGATCAAACATCAACGATCATAGTTGTTCTCCCATAATTATAATTATCAGCTTATGTTGCAAGTTTGATTGCTACACCAGAAGAGTGGGTTATGGATTCAGATTGCACTTTTTACATCATATCATAAAGAGATGTATTGTCAGATTTCAAGGAATTAGAAGGGAATGGAGTTCTAGTGGGAAATAATATTTATTGTTTGGTAAAGGGCATTAGGAAAATCACTATTGTAAAAGAAGATGGTTCTCAAATAGTTTTAAAGGATGTTAGATATATGCCGGAAGTTAATGGGAAGGAATCTAATATCATATGGTCAATTAGAACAAGATGGAAAAAAATATGTTGGAAAAGATTTCAAAGTTATCTTTTGTAAAGGAAAAAATGAAATCTTGACTGGAATGTATCATAATGGTTTATACTATTTTTACGGAAGTGTTTTGAAGCCTAGAGCCAATGTTACAGAAGAGTCAACAGATGTATCAGAAAAATGGCACATAATCTTAGCTCATATGAATCATAATTCCATGGATATTCCACCTAAGAAGGGGTATTTCAAGAAAGATGATATACAAAAGGTCTAATTCTTGTGAAACTTGTTCTCTAGAGAAATCTCACAAGCAAAGCTTTAAAACATCAGAGAGTACAACACGAGGAATTCTTGAATATGTTCATTCATATTTGTGGGATTCTCCTAATGTTACTCCTAGTATTGTAGGCTCTAAATACCATATGAGTTCCATTGATGATTACTCAAAGAAGACTTGGATCTATTTATTAAGAACTAAGGATGAAGCTTCTCAGAAATTCGTAGAATGGAGACTCGTCCTGATATTGCTTATGGAGTTGGACTCATCAGTAGGTACATGTCAAAACCAAACAAAAGTCATTGGTGAGTAGTGCAATGGTTATTGAAATATATCAAAGGAGCAGCTAATGGAAGTTTAATATTCACAAAACAAGATGATTTTCATGTCAAAGGTTTATGTGATTCAGATTTTGCCTCAGATTTAGACAAAAGAATATCGATTTTAGGTTTCATATTTAAAGTAGGTGGCAATACAGTGAGTTGGAGATCAAGATTGCAAAAGGTGTAGCTTTGTCAACTAAATAAGCAGAATATTTTTCACTATTAGATGCAAGTAGAGAAACAGTTTGGTTAAAAGGTATATGTGAAGAATTGAAATTCAAGCAAAATGCAGTAAAGATTTATGTGATTCTAGGAGTGCTATTTACCTAGGTAAGAAAAAAATGTGGAGTGAAATGACCAAGCATGTTCAGATCAAGTGTAACTTCATCAGAGATGTAATAGATGAGGAGCTGATGAAAGTGATTAAGATCCATACCTTTAAAAACTCGGATGATCTATTGAACAAAACCCTTCATGGAGTGAAGTTCAGAGACTGTCTCATATCTGAGAACATGACGGAGATCTAGCTAGATCTCGGAAAGTTTTGTCTTTGATCTGAAAAGGAAATGAAAAGACAACAAGATCTGTTAATTATTTGAAAGGATTAACGAGAAAGAGAAGTAAAACTCTATGTAATTATCAAAAGCTTATAATATGTACCTTACATGTTAGTTATTGGTGTTGTTCTAGTAAGGAGCTTCATCGAAAAACGGGACTTCATCGGGGAAGAAGAATTCCATCGGTTCTTTCTCTCCTGAAGACTCGTAAAGCTTAAGGTGTTTCATTTCAAGTCTTTAGAAGGAGAGAGAAGCTTGATGCATCTCTTGTCTCTAGAGATCATCGAAGGCACTTTACGGTGATGGAGGTTTGATAACACCAATGAAAGTGACTAGAATTTTATGAGAAGTTTCAGTGGTTACAACGATTAAAGTTTGATGTTTTAAAGACAAGTGAAGCAACAAAGGTGGAAAGATGTGAGAGTTTGTCTTATCGTTTGTCATCATTGGTTCTAGTGGGGTTCGTAAAAGAAAAGAAGAAAGTCCACCAAAAAGGAGAGAAAGAAGGAGAATTTCGTTTTTGGGCATGGTTCATTATATTGGCCCATAATCGATTTGTTAAGTTTATTTTAAGAAATTTAACTGTCTCATCTCTTTGATAAGAGTGTTAATGTTCATCGGATTTGACTCCGATCTGGATTCTCGATTATTTCTGTAATATGTCAAGGGTATAAGCTGAATATTCAATGTCACTATAGTTATTTACAAACTATTAAATGCTCGATTTGTCACTTGACTCCTACAACCTCATCCAATATTGTAGAGCCTTTTATATTCATAGATGCGAAATCCGTACATATCTACCTAAAATAAGGGTAAGTTGTATTTAAAAGAATTATATATTTTTCTTGCATTGTCAACTCTTAATTTATAAACAAATGAGGTTCTCTCCCATTGATGCGCAGTTTCGTTATTAAAAAATCTGTCATTATACTGAAAATTGTTATGTTAGAAGATTTATTAAGATGCATTGTATAGATGTTTATCATTGAGTCTTTAGTCATAAACAAGTGGTATTGCCAGATTTTATATCATTTTGTCAAACCATCTTTCTTTTCTTATTCATTTTGACAAAATGATATATAGTATATTATTGATATGGCAGTCCAGAAATGCATATTAATTGATCATGATTTTAAGACATGAATGTTGAGTAATTAGACGCAGGTTTAATGCTGAGAAATGAGGAAGGAGAAGGTGTATAAAATAAAGTCATTGACCGAGAAATATGAGTATCTAAATTATCGTTGTATATATTCGCTTGAACCAGCTGGTTTCCCATTTGAACAAACAATAATTGAAATACTAACTAAATGAAAGACAGAGGACGTCCACGCACGCCTTGATCTTCTTCATTTTTGAATCGATCCAAAATATTCGTATAACTACAATTGTAACAAGCTATTACAATTTCCTGACAAGAGTCGCCCATTGAGGTTGATCAAAACTTAACTATGAAGAACGAAAACAAGAATCAAAATGCATTTGCTTGGAAATGATAGAAAAGCAGTTGCTTGCATAGAAGGGTTGATTTGGGAAGTCTCTGAGATCTTCCCTTTCTCCTTCTACATATACGATATAACCAAAGCTTAAAACAGTACCACATAAACACTACGCAATTGGTATCCTCATTGCATTTTTCATAACACTTCATCAGAAGATTATTATTAATGCTCACTTGTGTTACGTCCCGGCTTTGGACCTCTATCGTATCATCATGCTGAATATTGTCTTTACTCACTTGATGTATGACTGGGGTTTTTTGGATCTCTGTCGTTTCATCCTGCTGAATAGTGTTATTGCTCACTTGATTTATGACCGTATGGTCATGGACCACTATCGTTTCATTCTGCCGAATATCGTCAATGCTCACTTCATATACATCCGGGTGATATTGGACCATTGTCCTTTCATCTGCTGCTTTAAAAATGTTACAAATTCATTAGTCAAACAATATCCGTAAACATTGGTCTATGGCAAAGACGTAAACTTACAAAGCGGAGGGTAAATTTGATAAATGTTAGGAACTGAGTTGTTGCGTTTATGTTCAAGTTGAGGCCATTCATGAGGCGAGTTATCATCAATTGTCCATTGTAATTCTTCGATATAGGGTTCAGGAATTATATACGAGACTGCTCCTTCATATAAACACCCTGGAGAAGAACCATACGCATTAGCATGAAATGAGGAAGTCTGTAGACAGTAAAACAAACTTTGAGACAAACAGAGACCCTAATGTAGTTTTGAAGACTCGATCTTTGTCTTTCCAGATCCAGAGCTGCCAAAACCTCTGAGTAGTGGTACAACATGTTCATTATCCCATCCACATCGACGTTATGTCCTTCCTTAGATGTAATTTTGGTTGAAACTATGTTAACGGTCTCGACAACAGCCATGATGAAATCATACTCTGGAATAGAACTGCAAAGAAACAAAACATTTTAAAAGAGAAACACTTTTGATCTAAATTTGCATAAAACACCAACATAGTTGTGATCTAGTGGCTGAGCGAAAAGACTCGGAAACAGTAGTAGGCTACTTGAGTTTTATTTTTCTCCTATAAGTGCATCTTTTAGAATATTCATATAGTTTCTTCTGGACTTCAGGTGAACATCGAACTCGGGACAGTGGTAATATTACGCTACTTGAGATCGATCCACCTGGTTTATAAAAAAAGCAATTGGATATAACCAAATCATACTTATTCTTGTCGTAAGCCAATCCACCATAATTAGCGACGAAAATCAAAGCTTTTGTCCATCTCTTGATACACTCCGGATGCTTTTCCTTCAAGGCTAGAAACTTTTTGCCAAACTCTCCACTCTGGTCCTTAACGTGGGAAGGCTCCACATTATAGAAAATAGGTATGACGAAATCAATCTTCTCTGTCATCAAGCATTTCCTGATATGTACAAGCTCATTCAAACACCAACATGATTCCAAGTAGTTTACTGAGAAGATGACGATCACGATCCTTGAGTTTCTGATATGTTTGTAGAGATTTGTGAGCGGCTCTCCGGCGTTGCCGTCGTCTATGAACACATTCACCTTGCTTTTTCGTTTCAAATGATCTTCGAGATGTGACAATAGTTTCAGGCGCTCGTCACGTCCTCGAAAACTGATGAACAATTGAATCTTATTGTTACTAGTTTGTCCCATCTCAAATACCATTTTTTGGATCTATATTTGTTGTAAGATAGTTTATGCTAATAAGACGTTAAATATAGTCAACCAACTAATCAAGGTTCTATAAATTAAATCCAAATAATTGAAGTTTTATTTACTAGAATATTACAAAATAATGGAAGCCCTATCCATTAGAAAATTACGACAAAAAAAAATTGACAGCAGTTTTGTCATAAAAATTAGATCGTGCTTTATGTGCGTTTTAAAAAATACGTTCTAATAATGCAAATAAGTTCGAAGAACCAACAATCATTAAACAGCAATTAAACAAACTCAACAAATCAATTTTGACAAATTTTCGATATAATTTGGTCACTCTTTTCCAGATGCGGAGAAACCTATGATTCATCAAATCATGGGTATTCAACAATTGGGTGGTATTGAATCTTATCTTGGACTTCCTAAAAATATTGGAGGAGCAAAAACTAAGGTGTTTGTTTTTGTCCCCGGAAGATTTCAGGAAATAATCTATAGTTGATCTTCAAAATTTTTTTCTAAAGGTGGTAAGGAAGTTTTTATAAACTTTGTTCTTATGGCCTTACCAACTTATGTAATGTCCTGTTATAAATTGCCTAAAACAATAGTCACAAAATTAAATTCAGCTATAACAAATTTTTGATGGTTCTGAAACTTCAAAAAGGATTCACTGGATGAAATGGAAAAAATTATGTAAGCCAAAAGTGGAGAGTTGACTTCTCTTTCGTATTCGTAAGGAGTTTATGTATGCTCTTCTGGAAAAAAAAAAGTTTGGCGTTGAATTGATTATCCATGATCATTATTTGCCCAAGTTATAGAAAGGAGATATTACAAAAAGATTTTGCTCGATGAGTGCGAAAACAAACTCCAACCCTTCTTATGGTTGGTGAAGTATTGTTTCCGCAACATCTCTTGTCAATAAAGGGATAGTAATAAATACTGGTGACGAATGTCCACTGCGGTCTCGCGAGATCCTGGGATTCTAGATACCCATCCAAGATCTGTAATACGTATAGATCCGACTATTTACCTAGATCTTACTGTTGACCAATTTATTAATTCTCGATCCAGATCCTGGAGTCAGACTTTATTACAACAATATTTTGTGGATAGAACAATAATTATGGGGATAACCTATATCACGACGGGTAAGACCAGATTATTAGGGATGACAATATATGAAGACTAGTCGCTATACATTAAAATCTGGATATGCAATTAAGGAGAATAACTCATTACTTGAGATTGGGAGACAATGTCCTAATTTTTGGGCATTACAATCAAAAATTTGGAAACTTGACTGTCCAAGCAAAATTAAACATTTTATTTGACAAGCATTATCATGATGTACTGCAGTTAAGTAGAACCTGAATAAATAGGGGAATTAATTGTGATCCGTGGAGGCAGAGGTGGAAACAAATAATCACGTCCTTTATGAATGCCCCCAACGACTCAAACTTGTGCACTTTCGTGCGTCCATTCTGTCATGGATTACCTTTTTTGGTGTTTCCTAAATTATGTAGATGTTAATCTCTTTGCATGGCTAATTTCGCATCTTTGGAAAGCACGAAATGAAAATTGCTTCTCGGGACTGAGTAAATATCCCCCAAAATTATTAGCCCAAGCGGTACAAGATGCTCTTAAATGGTCGAGTGTTAGGCGTCCAAAAGGATCACTGGTCCACCCAGGGTCGATAAAGTCTGCCACTGTATCGCCAGAGGTTTCTCTGCCACTGATTGTAAATCCAGCCTTTACCGTATATTGATGTTTTGTTGATGGTTCATGGAAGGGCTCTGATTTTCACTCGGAGATAGGTTGGTTGTGCTTTCCAAATGCGGTTGCTGGTGAATGCATGGGTGCATGTCAAATTAGGAGAAGTCTCTCATCACTACACTCGGAGGTGGAAGCTTTACTCTGGGGATGGAGTCTTTGTTGTTTTTTTAGTTCTTCGAGGTGGAGTTTGCTACGAATTGTTTAGATGTAGTAAGGATGATGTTTTGTCCAGAAGAGTGGCCAGCTTTTTAAACTTACTAGGAAAATTTTTTCAGGTTATAATCTCTTTTTCACTTTCTCTTCGTGTAATTATGAGATCTCTAAATCATAAATCTGATGCTCTCAATCGTTCTATAAGAGAGACAGGTAATGAATTAGTTTTGTAACTTATTTTTTTATACCTTTAGGTGTAAAATCTCTATTAATATGATTTCTTGGTTAACAAAAAAAAACTCAAAAAATAATTGTTGTACATCTTTGGAACACAATTAAAATAACTACACAAAATTTTAAGCAAATTTATAATAAAGACATTAACCATGACCATGGAAAGAGAAACTCTACTTACCCTTATCCCCAAACAACATTGTCAACTTCATTTTGGTAACCTGTCTGCTATCTTCCAAAGTCAAACTAATTAAAATAAAGCCATTGATTGAGAAATATAAGATTTTAAAATTTAACGTAGTACCTATTTGCTGGAACTAGTCGGTCTCCCATTTAATTGATGATTGAAACAGTAACTGTTTGAGCGTATAATAGCCATAGAGTTTTATTGGTTGCTCAAGGTCGTTTGAAAACAATATGCGTATTTTGCTACTAATCAATATTTTGTTTGAAATGAATATTTGCAAATGATATTTCTTAAAATTTATTTGTATTTATTTTTTATAGTTTGAAAAAGTAATTTGTAAACAAAATTATTTACGGTCATTTGTAATACGAATGATTGTTTATTTTTGTATTTTACATATAATTATAACTTAAGAAAAAATATATGATTCATATTATAGTTCGAGAAGAAGAATATTTTGTTTATATTTAGAAAAATAGTCATTTGCTAGTTTTCAAATGTTATTTTTAAATTAATAGTGGTAATCAATATATTTATTTTATATTAAAAATTTTAACAATATACTAATCCATAAGTTTTGAAGTAACTATTTAAATCAATTTTTACATACTAATTTTTATCTAATTACACCATTAAACCAATGTAGTGTTACCAATCAACATTCATTTATAAACAACATTCATTTAAAAACTTATTTTGCCAACCGCTCGCTTCAAATGGTCATTTTCAAAGATTATTGTTTCAGCCGCTCATTTTTTCCAAATAGTCAATTTAAACGGTGTTACCAATCGGACTCATGGATTAAAATATTGGGTTTTATTTGATATATACATATTACTTATAATTTTGTAGAACTAAGAGTGGTAACTTTTGGAGGATGTTCTTATGGCCTCTGTCTATCTCGCTGGCTTTTACGAGATACAAGCAGCAGCCTTGCAAATTTGCAAGTTATTTGCTATGGCTTTGCGATAGTCAATGTTTCCATCGCAATGGCATAGCAAAGTACCCATGTTTTCCTATAAATACCACCCAAAGAGAATGCATTTTCACACAAAATCATAACCACTTATAGAGAGAAAGTAGTGAGAGAAATATAGTGAGGGAAATTTTTTTGATTTCGGAGGATAATAAATGACGTCGGAACATGAAGTGTTCGCGTTACGATGGTGGATGTATAACCGAAGAGATTTGGAAACCGGAGAAGTGCGGAAGGAATTTTGGGATGGTTTGCGAGCATTCATAACACAGGCGGCTAATAATCCATTTTCTCCAAATGACGGTAACATCTTTTGTCCATGCCTAAAATGTGGGAATAAGATGTATTTGAATATCGAAATGGTGAAAAGACATGTCTATAATAGAGGATTTACTCCTAATTATTACGTCTGGTTTTTGCATGAAGAGGGGTATAGTTTTGGTGAAGGAAGTAGTAGTATGGGTGGTGATATTAAAAATGAACGTCGTCATGATAATGTTAATGATAATTATGGCAGAAATATGTTCGAAAACTATGATCATGTTGAAGTTGAAAATTGTTTTGAAGAACCTAACGCTGAAGCAAAACAATTTTATGATATGCTTGATACGGCAAATGAACCTATCTATGAGGGATGTATAGAAGGTTTATCTAAATTGTCATTGGCATATAGACTGATGTCTATTAAAAGTGAAGGAAACATAAGTGAACAAAGTATGAATCAATTAGTTGATGTGTTTAAAGAGTATTTGCCAGTAGAAAACAATCCTGCTGAGAGTTATTACGAAATGCAGAAGTTAGTCGCGGGTCTGGGTTACCTTCAGAAACGATTGATGTTTGTACTGACAACTGCATGATTTTTTGGAAAGACGACGATAAGTTGCAGGTATGTCGATGGAAAGACGCTTGTACCATATAAACGAATGTGGTACCTGCCAATAACTGATAGATTAAAACGATTATATCAATCAGAACGTACATCTGCAGCAATGAGGCGGCATGCGGAACATATAGTAAGGGATGGCGAGGTCACACATCCGTCAGATGCAAAGGCTTGGAAACATTTTCAGACACTACATCCTACCTTTGCTGAAGACTCTAGGAACGTTTATCTTGGGCTATGCACAGATGGATTTAGCCCATTTGGTTTGTCTGGAAGGCAATATTCGTTATGGCCGGTGATATTGACCCCATACAATCTTCCACCTGGTATGCGCATGCGGAGCGAATTTTTGTTTATGTCTATTTTAGTACCTGGTCCCGGTCATCCGAAGCGTTCTCTTGATGTGTTCTTGCAACCTCTGATTCATGAGCTACAACAATTATGGTATAGATGCACGCAGTTTTAATGTGGACAATCAGTGACTTCCCTGCATATGGAATGTTATCCGGATGGACGACACATGGACGCTTATCTTGTCCATATTGTATGGGATGGTCTGATGCATTTCAACTCAAGCATGGTAAGAAATCATGTTGGTTTGATTTTCATCGTCGATTTTTGCCAATTCATCATCCATACAGAAGAAACAAGAAACTGTTCAAGAAAAACAAGGTTGTGCGTATTCCTCCGCCAGCAAACATGACAGGTAGCGATATGTTAGAGCAAATTGAATATTATGGAGCTCAAGAAACATGTAAACGTGGGGGTAATTGGCACATTCCAGCAAACATGCCTGATGGCTATGGTGATTCTCACGATTGGCATAAAAAGAGTATATTTGGAAGCTCTCATACTGGAAAGATCTTCTACTACGGTAATATCTTGATCCGATGCACATTGTTAAGAATTTTTTCGATAACACTATGAATACGATTTTAAATGTACAGGGAAAGAGTAAAGACAATATAAAACAACGACTGGACTTAACCGAAATATGTGTAAGACCTGAATTACACATTACAAGGGACGGTAAACTACCAATTCCAATATTTCGTTTATCGGGACAAGCCAAACAAACATTGTTTAATTGGATATCTTCGGATGTGAAGTTCCCTGATGGTTACGTGTCCAAAATTTCAAGATGTATAGAGCAGGGGAAAAAAATATCTGGTATGAAGAGTCATGATTGCCATGTATTCATGCAACGACTTTTACCGTTTGCATTTGTTGAGCTGCTTCCGAGAACCGTCCACGAATCAATTGCAGGTAAATTATAGAATACTTTAGATTTTCACACTATTTTTATAGCAAATTATGGGTTAATTATACAGTAAACTTCAATTATGTAGGTATCGGAGCATTTTTCAGGGATCTCTGTACACGCACATTAACAGTGGAAGGCATAACACAACTAGAAGCCAATATCCCATTGTTGCTCTATAATTTGGAAAAAATATTTCCTCCAGCATTTTTTGAAGTGATGGAACATCTTCCAATCCACTTACCACATGAAGCAGAGCTTGGTTGTCCGGTTCAATTTAGATGGATGTATCCTTTCGAAAGATTCATGGGACATCTAAAAAGAAAGGTCAAAAATCAAGAAAAAGTGGAAGGATCTATTGTTGCAACGTTATCCCTAGGAGCCTTCCATCACGGGCCGGGTCCGGAAAGAGTTCGAGACCGTATTAATGCGGCGCATGGCTGACCAAGTTAGCCGTTGGAAGGGCAAGTGGAAGGAAAAGGGCAACGATGCAATGCCCCATTGGTTCGATCCTGCCGTCTGGCAAGGACTCGTTCGATATTGGAGGATCCGAGGTCACAGAAGAAGAGCACTGATTGTCGAGTGACTCGCCTTTCTAACCCTTACGGTGATGGCCCACATAAACATTGCTCGGGCCGGACGTCATTCAAAGCAAGAGCGAGAAAAATTGTAAGTATATCTTATTTGAAATATTTTTTATATATCCTATAGCATTTAATTCTTGTTTGTAAAAATTTCAGCAAGAGGAATAAGGGGATACCCACCCTGATATTCTAGAGACGCTTTACCAGACAAAACGCAAAAAAGAGGGTGTTTTTGTCGACAAAAAGGCGGAGAAGCTGTACAACGAGGTCATGGCTAAGATGCAAGAGATGTCACAACACAGCACCGACGAGAGTTCTGCATCTGATGGCGTGACTACGGCTCAGAAGAATCAATTATATGCCGAGGTTAATATATTTTACATTTTTTCAATATTTTTAATTTTTTTTTTTGCATTTAACAATTGAATTTTTTTTTCAGGTCGTTCCCCGTAAAAAGGGGAAGTTGTTTGGTACCGGCTCCCTTTCATCGAGGATTGAGCAGTTCGTATCTCCACAGGGATTCTCTCAGTCCTTTAGTACTCCATCAGACATCAAGGAGTTGTTGGATCGTCAGTCCCAGGAGCTGGCAGAAGCAAAATCGTTGATATCGTCCCAAGCAAAGAAGATCACATCCTACGATCGGTTGTGGTCTATTTTGGCGAAGAAGGACCCAGAGCTAGCTGAGGCGTATGCAGAGTTGAAAGCCGATGAGACTGCATCCAGCTCAGAAAATGCGGATGAGGTAGGGACCGGTTCTAGAAACCCCGATGAGACCGGTCCCGATTCAGGAAATGCGGACTAATATCCGCTTTTGTATTTTTTTTTTGTAGAACCTTTTAATTTTAATATATTTATTTTAATTTATTTAATTTTAAAAATTAATTTTTAATAAATTTAATGTAAAAAAATAAAATTGCTTTCCTCGCAAGAGCCTTGCAAGGCATGCCTCGCAAGGGTCTTGCAAGAGATGCATCGCAAAGGCCTTGCAAGGGCCTTGAAGAGTTGCATCGCAAAGGCCTTGCAAGGCTTGCCTCGCAAGGGCCTTGCAAGAGATGCATCGCAAGGGCCTTACAAGGCTTGCCTCGCAAAGGACTTGCAAGACGTGCCTCGCAAAGGCCTTGCAAGTGTTACCTCGCAAACGCCTTGCAAGACATGCCTCGCAAAGGCCTTGCAATGGTTGCCTCGCAAAGGCCTTGCAATGGTTGCCTCGCAAAGCCTGAATCGCAAAAGCCTTGCAAGAGCTGCCTCGCAAGAGCATTGCAAAGCTTTGCGTGTCTCTCGCGACATAAGGTTATGCGAGGCGTTTGCGAGTCGGTCCGGCTTCGCATGCTTCCGAAGCGTTTGCAATGCCAACGCCCTTGCGACTCACGATTCGCGATGCCTCGTGTTGCCTCGCAAGTGCGTCTCAAATTGCCATTTGCGATGCCATTGCTAGGGTATTTGGCATCGCAAATTGCCAATTTTCTTGTGGTGCATGGAAGCATGAGGTATCAGACAGAATCTCTTTGCCCTTTATTCGGAATTTGAGGCGCTACTCTATGAAATGTATTGTTTGTACGCACAAGGAATCATCGAGATCTCCATGGAAATAAACTTTGCAGAGATGGTGAAGATGGTAGAAGAACCACCAGAGTGGTCTGCTTTCCAACTCTATAATGAAGACTTCTCTAGGTTCTAGAGTTTATTTACGTTCATTTTTAGAAATTTAAATTACAAAGCAAATATTCTGACTCCAGGAATCTAAATTACAAAACAAAATTTCAAACTCCTAATATAAGAGAATTATCCAAAAATCTTTCTTTTGTAAACAATACTTTTTTTAATTTACTTTCTTACTTGTTATGATAAGAGATTAGTAGACAAAATATGAAGTAAATAAAAGTACAAAATTAATTTTGAAAATAGCATCTAGGGTAGATACTTCAAATTTCAGAAACGGCTAGAAACATGTGAAGTGTCTTTGATTTAGTGGTAGGTGGTAAGTCCAATAAAAATAAGTATTATTTTGCATTTAGAGATCAAATCTTACTATATATATTATACATAAACTTGGCTAATAAACTGATCAGTTGTAATTCAATGTTGACAAAAAAGTTTTAAGAACCCATTTTCTAGTGGCCGTGCCATTTTAGATTGTTCTTAGGCAACAAGGGCTCAAACCATACATGTACGGGATTGAATGGGCATAAAAATCAAAATTTTAAAAGTATATTCATAAATAGGATTTCGAGAGTGTTTTGGTCAATTTGTTAAATATTTTCATTGAGTTTATTTCACCACAATTCATTTATAGGTCGTGATTACATCATTTCGTATTTCAAGATTTATATTGTGAACTAAATTTTGTCGATCTAATTAATTAATTTTTTGTCAATTTAAAGTATTTTTCAAAAGAGAGGAAAAACTTCCAAAGTTATACATAGTCTGAAGCACAAGTTAATCCTCTAACACTATGAGTGAGTAAGGAAATCAGATTCGGGAATCTAGAGATTTCGTGAAGAGAAAATCATCTAAAAAGGTTCATCAAGCGGACAAAATCTTCTAGGAAAAGAAAAAAATCGGCCAATCATCTGCAGTTAACTCAATTTGTAAAATGTCTGAACAATTTATCGCAAGTTCGACCTCCTACATCTTGAGAGAAAAGTAGATTTGTCATTGCTCAAAAGACCACTTCAATTTCGAAGTGTAACACTGGAAGACTCCTTAGAATAACATGAGCTCTCCTTTTACAGAATCAGGATACATAACCATCTGATACCAGATGGTAGGTCGATCTAAATAATTTGATGACAAAAAAAGAAAAAGCATGCTGGGAAGTATTATATATGGAACAATTATAATCACTATCTGAATAACTGATCATTAATTTATTATTTTGAATAAGAACTCATCGCTAAGATGTCATAAAACTTGAAGAGCTTCATAACAATTTTCTTTAAAAGCATTGGGACATATTCTTTAAAAGTTGCCAAAGAAATAAATGATTGCTCTCATGCATTGGGAGCCTAACGCTTGATAGGGTATGAAGCAACCATGGCAATCCCACATAGACCTGTTGGATATTCAAAGTTACGAGCCATCTTAACATAGCCAGCGTCTCCCCACATCGTTCCCCATGAGTTTCTCACGATCCAATAGTCTTGACCGTCCTCACTACCGTACCCAACGACAACAACCGCATGGTCAAGCTCCGTCCCGCATGGTCCAGTGTATATACCCTTATATAATAACATCAAACATGTAATCATAAATGGACCATACAAGCTTATTGATAAAAATGAATCCTAAAGGTAAGTTTATATACCGATTGATAGAGCATAAATTCTTGGGAGCTCTTGTCAATGGCGACACTCACGGGCTGTTGAGCAACTGCCATTTGTAGGGAAGCCTCATCATTCTCTGGAACACCCTCGTAGCCATCGATTCTAAGGATATTCTGCGGAAAACGTACCCAAAACATAAATATATTGAAACCAGGTAGTGAAATATAAGATTATATGACTTTAGTTGTACGCAATTCACATGTAAGATGAACCTGTCTGGGGTTACAGTAGCCTTGAACGGCCATGTATGGATAATCTAATTCGGAATCAAGACCATTGTTATTGATTACGAAGTCAAAAGCTAAGTCCATAGTGCCATCTCCATAACAACCGTTGTTATTCGTGTTGCAGTCGACCAGTTGTTGCTCGGATAATGAGATTAACTCTCCTGTTACGATTTTGTTTATTCCTTCCACTGCTGCGACTGTGGAGAAGGCCCAGCAGGAATCTTTCATTCAAATATGCAAAAAAAGAAGAATTTTTTTTACATATATTAGATATGGTCAATCGTGATTAGCTTTCGATTTAACCAATTCTTTCACACGCATGTTAGTCGAATTAGTGGTTAAATTATTTTTCCAATTTTGAAAACCAAAACAGAAGTTTTGAAAAGAAGAGAAACCTACTATTTAATTGAAAAGTGTAATGAAAACTATCTGGCTTAATACATTTTTGCTGCATTTTTCACATAATTCTCACGTCATATGGTTTTGAACTGTGTATCTGGTTTTTTGACATAAAATAATTAAATAGCGTAATCTATCAGCATAATAAGAACTCACTGCAATTGCCTTGGTCTTTGATACCCGAAACTGCACCTTGTTCCCTCCAATCAACTGATTCCGGAAGCTGATATATGTCATGTGGCACGTACCTACGACTGATATTGAGAGCTCTATGTTTCGGTTTAGAAAGTCCAGAGAAACGGTCTCGATAATCTTGGACGGTTAAGTCAGCAAACCGATTCAAACCAAGCTGGTAAGAGAAGTTCTTTCCGTTGTGCTGGTCGATGAAACGGAGATTATCCTTGAAGATCTGAAAACGATGTTCCTTCTCTTCGACAGTATTGGTATAAGCCTTCCCATTCTTCGACATCCATGTTTGGAAGATGTTGCTAACGTCTGCATCGCTCCGGCCGTATACGACTGGAAGGTCCACGGCCAAGGACGGCGAAAGAAAAAATATTATCAAAAGAAGGAACATTGTCATACAAGAAGGTCTACAATTCCCATTTGCATCTTATTGAAGATTATATACGTAATCTATGCAAGATGGTCAGGAAAAAAAAAGGAATGAAGGGTTTTTCCCGAAAAGTAATTATACCTTATTTGGATAGATAATAATCACTAGTTCTGATTTTTAGATTTTCTTCCTAAAATCAATTCGTTATCGTTTACCTAAAAGTTAAAACCATACATTAACTTTATATACATTTATTCTGTCTCAACTTACATAGGATTGCCTAAATAATTTTGAACTATTTATTTGCCAAATATTACACAACTAGCGTTGATTGTGCTAATTCAAATATAGAAAAAGTCAACTGTAACAAATAGTAATAGTCCGTTAAATCACTGTTACTGTTCTGATACTATTTAGTTAAAAAATACTGAATTTTACTAATTTTCTAAATTCAATAGCAATTACGTTTTTAACATATTTATATATTGCTGATCAAACTAATTTAGATATGAAATCAGTTAATTTTGACTAACAAATAGTTCAAATTGTGATTTAGATAAAAGATACCAAAATACTTCTAAAGACCAACAATATTATGAAGTTCGTTGAAGATCACGCGGTTCGAGCGGTTGAAGACAAGCGAGAAGCCCGTGGATCAGAAGGTTTTTGAAACTTGAATTTCAAATATGTGATAAGGATTATGAAGAACGAATCTTATCAGCATATTCCAAGTAGAGGGAATTTAGTTGTAATCCTAAAAATTAGGAAACTAACTAACAGAGCTCTTCACCTATAAAAGAGATGTCGAAATGTAAATCAAGGTTCTTAGAACTTAAGGATTGTAGTTTAGCGATAGGCTTTTGAGATATCGTATCTAGGTTATCGATTTGTAGAAGTAGTTTTTAGGATCAATTGTTTGCTAGAGGAATTGATCTTTAGAATTGTCTTTTGTAAAACGAAGTTCTTAATAAAAACGTAATTCTTTGTTAAGCTAAAGTTGTTGTTCATCATAGTCCATTTTTAATTGGTATCAGAGCTGGTCACCGCATAACCTTGTTAAGTGTTTCAGGTGTTCGGTCCTGGAGAACAAAATGGAAAATCCGCAACAACAGCTGGTGGTAGTTGCTAAAACGCTCAAACTAGATCTGGATAACTATGGACACTGGAAAGTCCAAATGGCACGAAATATCTAGGGAATAGATTCAGATGTGTGGCTTGCGGTTGAAGAAGGATGGGAACCTCCAACGATCAGAGATGAAGATGGGACACTCAAACCAAAACCCAGGAGACAATGGTCGGCCGAAGAAAAAGCTGATGCAAAATGGAATTATAAGGCCTTATCAGCGATTTTCAATTCACTTCACAACAATCAGTTTAAAAGGGTACAAGGGTGTACAAGTGCTAAAGAAGCATGGAGCATTCTTCAAGTCGGATTTGAAGGAAAGAGCAGTGTAAAAAGGACACATATCGATATACTTGCGTCTCAGTTCGAAAACATGACCATGCAAGAGGAAGAGACTATTGCCGAGTTCAGCAGTAAATTATCATCTCTTGCGCATGAAGTTCTGATTCTAGGAAAGACGTACAAAGATAAGAAATTGGTAAAAAAAAATCTAAGATGCCTTCCCTCGAAGTTTCATGGACATAGGTCAGCTCTTGAAGTATCTCAAAACTCGGATACACTCAAATTCGATCAAGTGGTAGGAATGATGCAAGCGTATGAATTACAACTAGCTCCCAAACTGACAAACAGAGGCAAGAGTGTAGCTCTAGTCACTGAAAAAGGATCAAGTGAGAAAGAAATGCCTGAGGACTTGGAAGAAAAAGTTGGTCTGATAGTCAAACGCTTTTTGAGAAAAGCTGAGAGAGGACAAAGAAGAGAGTATCAAACCTCTGTCAAGGTCTCACCAGACAGAGACAATTGCAAATCTGATAAGCAGTGTCTCGAATGTCAAGGATACAGACACTTCAAGGCTGAATGTCTTACTGCCAAAAGAAAAATGACAATTCAATGCTATGAATGTAAAGGATATGGGCACACCAAAAATGAGTGTACTACTCGAATGAACGGAAAGTCTGCGTTTGCATCACTGAGTGAGTCTGACTTTGAAAATGATGATGGTAATATATTGAATCACTTTGTGGCTCGACTTGGCATCGTCAACCTAGAAGATCTTGAGGAAGAAAACGTAGAACAAGCAATTGAACACGCAGTTGATCTAACTAGTGAAAGTTAGAAGAATCTAATCACCAACAGTGATGATATACAACTGTTGGAAGATGCGGAAAAGGATACGTTAGAAATAGACTCTGAAGATGAACTGGACATGTCGCCTGAAGATCAAATCAAACTGCTTGTCGAATCGCTGGTTGATACAAAGCAAGAAAACGTGCGTTTAACAGCAGAAAAATAGTTGATTGAAAATCAACTGACTAAAGCTGAGGAGGAACTGACGGATACAAAGATTAGAAATTCAGAACTCGAACGACAACTATCTGAACAGATGAAACAGATTAGAATGTTGTCCAAAAGCACCAAAGATCTTGACTATCTGCTAACTATTGGAAGAACTGACAAGGACAATCAAGGTTTTGGCTACAAAGGAGCCACTGTCGTAGAACACAAATTTGTTCGAGCATCAAACAGATCTGTCAACATTAATCACGGACAGAAGGGAAGTCATGATTAATACTTAAAAGAGACACAATCAAGATCAGGCCTCGGATGGGAGAGACAGACAAGTGTTCACCCTCAATCAATGTGGAGGAGAACAATTCGCTGCTGGTATTGCGGAAAGCAAGGTCAAATGAAGTCCCAATGCCGCCAATGGTATCAACGGATTCAGCAAATCCGGAGACAACAGAAATTTTCCTACAATGGAGAAAATAGACAACAAATATGGGTAAAAAGGATAGATCTCTACAGTAGGGTGACATTTACCGCCGATAGACAACTTGACGGTACAACTACTAAAGGAACATGGTATTTTGACAGCGGTTGCTTGAAGCACATGACAGGAGAAGAAGGAACGTTACAAGGACTGGAAAATGTCAAAATTGGCAGAGTAACTTTTGGTGATGGAGCAAAAAGAAAAATTCGGGCCAAAAGACAAACCGCAAATGCTATGGATCCAAGATTGACATATGTGTATCTAGTCGATGGACTGAAAGCCAATCTGATTAGTATTAGTCAACTTTGTGACACAGGACTCGACGTTACCTTCACAAGAACAACTTGTCGGGCATTCGACAGTCGAGGATTGGTCCATCTAGAAGGTGTTCGAACAGCAAATGACTGCTATATGTGGGTTCCAGGTACTCAGTGCATGACATCTAGATCAGATAGTGAAACTCAGATTTGGCATCAACGATGGCAGAACTAGCTTCTAAGGAAATCATCAGAGGATTGCCTAAGCTTAAACCAAACCATGAATTTATGTGTGGACCGTGTAACTCAGGAAAACAAGTAAAAACCCAACACAAGTCAGTACCAGATGTAAGGTCCAAAAACGCACTCGAACTTGTCCATATGGACCTAATGGGTCCCATTCAAGTTGAAAGTCTGGCAGGAAAAAGATATATTCTGGTGATTGTTGATGACTTCAGTCGATACACATGGGTCAGATTCATTAGAGAGAAAAGAGATACATTTGAAAGCTTCAGACTTTTAGCACTTCAATCGAAGAACGAACGTGAAGGCATTAAACACATTCGCAGTGATCATGGAGGAGAATTTGAGAATGACATCTTCAAGAAATTTTGTTCCGAACAAGGGATTGCTCATCAATTCTCAGCTCAAAGAACACCTCAACAAAATAGAGTAGTAGAGAGGAAGAACAGAACCTTGCAAGAAATGGCAAGGGCGATGTTATACGGAAACAATGTACCAAAATCGTTCTGGGCTGAAGTTGTCAACACAGCATGTTACATTATCAATAGAGTGTATGTACGAAAAGGGACCAACAAGACATCATATGAGCTTTGGAAGGGAAAAACACCAACAGTCCACTACTTTCATGTGTTTGACTCACGAAGTGATGAGGGGTATTTATCGGTTATTCAGGATCGAGTACAGCTTTTTGAGTGTACAGCAAACGAACCTCCACGGTAGAGGAAACAATGAATGTTGTCTTCGATGACTCATCTACGTTCCGTTTAACGATTCAATCTCTTGATGACCTTAAAGCAATCAAAACTCTAATATAGAAGCAGATGATCACGACGCAACCACAAGAGAAATCCGGACAGTAACAACCCCACAAGTGCATAGGAATCACTCCCTTACAGATGTTATAGGAGAGATTCAGGGAGAAAGAATTACTCGTAGGAAGCAGATCAACTTTAAGCAGCTTGCTAAGAGTACGATCACGAGTTTTTGTTCATTCATGACACAACGTCAAAGTCTTGTGGATGTAGTTGAAAATATTTGGCTTTGTATCAAAGATTGAGCCTAAGACCTACAAAGAGGCGATAAATGATGATTTTTGGATTTCATCTATGCAAGAGGAACTATCAAATTTCTCAAGGCTGAATGTTTGGATACTTGTATTAAGACCTGACAACGTAAATGTAGTTGGAGCAAAGTGGATCTTCAAAAACAAGATAGACAAAGAGGGGAATGTCATCAGAAATAAGTCTCGACTAGTTGCACAAGGCTATTCACAAAGGAGTTGACTTTGATGAAAACTTTGCACTAGTAGCTCGGCTGGAATCGATTTGATTTTTGTTTGGAATGGCATGCAAAATGGGTTTTAAGCTCTATCAAATGGATATCATGAGTGCCTTTTTAAACGGGAATCTACAAGAAGAGGTATACGTAGAACAACCAAAAGGCTTCCAGGATTCTAAGTATCTGAATCATGTTTACAGGCTAAACAAAGATTTGTATGGTCTCAAAGAAGCACCTCGGGGATGGTATGAGAGGTTAGCAACGTTTCTGGTTGATAATCAATATGTACGAGGCAGTGTTGACAAGACACTGTTCACCCACAAAAGGGAAGAAGGGTTTATTGTGGTACAAATCTACGTCGATGACATTGTTTTCGGCTCGACTAGACAACAAGTGGTTGACAAGTTTGTCGAGGTGATTACTCGAGAATTCAAAATGAGCATGAACGGAGAACTTACTTACTTTTTGGGTCTTCAAGTTAGACAAACGTCAGAAGGTATATTTGTGAATCAAAACACATATGCAAAAAACTTAGCGAAAAAGTTTGGCATGGAAAACAGCAAGTCCGCTAAAACTCCGATGGGATCAAACGAGAAGCTGTCAAGAGACGAGGTGGGAAAATCAGTTGACACAACGGCCTACAGAAGCTTAATCGGGGGCTGCTATACCTCACAGCAAGTCGTCCAGACTTAACTGTGTGTCACTATCCACTGCAGAGGCAGAATACATTGCAATGGGAAGCTGTTGTACTCAACTCTTGTGGATGAAACAAATGGCTGCTGATTATGGTATGGACTCGAAACCCTTACTTGTTTTTTGTGACAATCAGAGTGTTATTTGTATTGCTAAGAATCATGTGCAACACTCTCGAACCAAACACATAGACACTCGTCATCATTTTATTCGAGAACTCATTGAGGAGAAACTGATCAAACTTTACAGATTGCGATTGGAGTCTATGAATGCTAACGGTAATGATTTTAAAAAGAAATGGTGTCTATAGAGCGAAGGTTGCAAGCAGTTGAATCTGAGAAAAGCTAGGAGACACCTAAAAGAGGGCAGACAGATATCAAGATTGATTGAGCTGATGAAAAATAGCTGCCCATCATACCGTCACAGTGAATATCAGTATGTTGATTTATCAAGGTAAGATCAATGAGGTCAAAGAGCTGAGGAGAGCCATTGTTTCAGTATGTTGAGAAGTCAAGTGATGCTCTGATAAAACACTGTGTTTAAAATAATAATAAAAAAAAGGGAAGAAAAACCAGTGACTAGCTAAAAGCTCTGAGTTGAGAAGTCAAGTGATACTCAGACATTCTGCACATTAAGTGCAAAATGGTTAAAAACAAAAAAAAAGGGAACTCTCCAAAGGAAATTCCAGCTGCCTGATCACTTTGATTTTTCGAAATACTGCTTAAGCTAAGTGAGAAAGGTATGATGGTGTGAAAGTCTAGTCATTACATCTTAAACTTGATCGCATGTCTCATTGAGTAGGGAGTTGTGCTAGGTAATCTCAGATTTCAGCTAGCTGAAGCAGCCTACGTGTGACAAAACAAAATTCATGTCAGGCATAATGATTAAAGGTACATACAATGAATTTTAATTTTGGTGCTCATCATGTCAAGATTAATTTGGGTCCCTCGGTTCAATGAATAAGAGAAACGGAATCAGGAATCTTCAGGTCACGGTACTAAAAGTATTTTATCCAAAGTGAATGCATCACGGGCAAGCCTCAAGCGTCACCTTGATGATTCAACGGCTTCAGAGAATCGCAAGTCTCGCCGCATAGCCAGAACGGCGATGTTCACTCATTCACAATCGCTAACTCCAGAGTTCGATCACAGAATTTTCAGCTCCGCATACGCTTATCAAAGGTATAAGCTCTATTCCTCCTCAAACGAACGGTTTATAGTGGAATGTGCATATACGTTTGATGCGCAAGAGTCGGATTTAGTTCAACTTCTTAAGGATGTAGGTCTATTAAAATCTTTGGAATCTGTTGTTGACTACTCCACTGATATACTTTTTGAGTTGTGGGCAAACATGCCTTATTTCGATCAAGAAAGTGAATCTTGGAGTGTGTATCTGAGAGGACACAAGTATGTGATCTCGCCCGAGAAGATCAATGAGGTGTTAGGGTCACCAAATGTGACTGATCGCTCTAACCCTCAAAAGCTTGAAGTGTTTTCTGAGGACATAGCTGAAGCGGTCACCGAAGGGGCGATCAAGAATCTCAACAGGATAAAAAAGGCGCATCTGGGACAGCTGTACTCACAGTTGTACACATTCTGTTGTACAAATTGGCTCCCGACATCAAATGAAGGGTATGTCAGTCTGCTAAGGCTACAACTTGCATACAAGATCGGAACCAGAACCCGGTTGAACATTGGCAAAGTGATATTTAGCCAAATCAAGAAGGTTGCTGCCTCTACAAAAGACTCCAATCGAAGCTCTATCTTCCGTACCCATCACTGCTCACTCGTCTGCTTGCAAAGCAACATGAAGTTCCTGCACCTTTTGTATCTATCTCAAGTGACAAGGCAAAAGCTTAGAAACAGAATGGTAAAGCCAAGGCATCTGTGACGGAGGAAGTGTATACACCTAAGGAGCTGCTGGAAACGATTCTGGTAATGTCCGAAGAGATCACACACTTGTGCAAGAAGGCACTCAAAGGTTAGATCTCTCACTCTCCTTGTTAATGATAAAATCATAGTTTTTTTTTTACTTGTGTGATATTAAGCAGGGGGAGTAAAGAGTCAGGAGTCGGAGCAAGAAATTTTCGATGTGTCTGATTAAGGGGGAGTACGATAGAATTTAGGGGGAGCTATTGTTTAGCTCTAGATCTTTTGGCCAACCTGTGACATTTTATTTTTCTAATAGGCTGGTAAAACTTTTGTTAATCGATGTCAATCATCAGTTTGATGAAATTCTGCACCTGTTTGAAAATGTTGTGGGAACATGTATTTATGATCGTTTTAAATATGAGTACTTGTTTGTTATCCTGTTAATTGTTATACTGCTGTTGGAAACAACAAGTATTGTCAAGTGTTTGAAAGTGAAGGTGTTTGCTTATTATCAACTCAAGTCAAAAAGGGGGAGATTGAAGTTCGCTGAAGATCACGCGGTTCGAGCGGTTGAAGACAAGCGAGAAGCCCGTGGATCAGAAGGTTTTTGAAACTTGAATTTCAAATATGTGATAAGGATTATCAAGAAGGAATCTTATCAGCATATTCCAAGTAGAGGGAATTTAGTTGTAATCCTAAAAATTAGGAAACAAACTAAAAGAGGTCTTCACCTATAAAAGAGATCCCGAAATGTAAATCAAGGTTCTTATAACTTAAGGATTGTAGTTTAGAGATAGGCTTTTGAGATATCGTATCTAGGTTATCGATTTGTAGAAGTAGTTTTTAGGATCAATTGTTTGCTAGAGGAATTGATCTTTAAAATTGTCTTTTGTAAAAAAAAGTTCTTAATAAAAACGTAATTCTTTGTCTAGCAAGAAGAGAACTTGTCTCTTTGTTACAAACTAATTACATAAGAAATTTTTACAAGTACCCTAGTTTGAGTAAAGATAACAGTATTTGATTGTTTGATTATACAGAAAGATTTAAGAAGTTTTGATACATATGAGTCGAATTTGCTTAGTATTTGGATAGGTCACTGAGCTATTCACACAATATCGTATTGTTTCTTCAAATTAAAGTTAGAAATTATCATGTAGCTTAGAAATTATCATGTATCTCCAATTGTTAATCTTCTTACATGTTTATGTTAGAGAATTTGTGACTATTTTTTTTTATCACATTTGCTCTAAACTTTGAATCAATATTCAAATTAGAGAACTAAATTGTAACGAGTCATTTCCCACTTCTTCCCAGTCTGTACTCCATTTTCATTTGATAAACGGTATGTTACGATTGATTCTACAATTATGAGATAATAATTTTTCGTGTTTTTGTTCTTATTCACATAAATTTTGAAAATTATTTTTTAGAAATTTATCCATCATTTAACTACTCCGGTTCAAATATGTTTAAACCTGAATTTTTATTTAAATAAATGACTGGAAAAATAAATAGATTGATGAAATATGTGACCAAATTAATTATTATATACTTCTTCACATATATTATTATATTTTTTGAATGTTACATAAATATTTACTCTAACGAAATTTCCAAAAAAATCACTTGCTCTAAATTGTGTGGTTAGTTTTTGTCGCACTTACGATGTTCAGTCAATTTCTATTATTAATTTTTAATATATTTTTTTGAAATATGGTATGCCACATCTCAACCTTCTCATCAACTTAGTCAATATATCTATCATTCACGTGGCTTTTACGTCAACAGATTTTAACAGTTTACTAACAATATATAGATTTTGTCCTAGTTCATTAGATAAATTCAAAATTAATATAATTCGTGTCTTGGTGAAGTTAAATGTATAAAATATCCAAAGCAAAGAAGTTTATGTCAGAACTTGGCCATTCAAAACCCAGGCTGGTCTTAGTTAAAAATCATTATAAATATAAGAAAAGGAAAAACACATGCAACCTAAAAACCAATTGCACAACAACTCATATCAAACGCTGTTACATCGGTGCATTCGTCCTTTGACTTTGACTGCATCTGCAGTTTTATAACAATTCACTATTAGTAATCAAACATAAAATGCTGCTGTCTTTTAGCTCTATCCATAAAATTCCTTAGAAATTATAAAATTACGCGTCCAAATTCCTCTTCATGGCTGCCATGTGACGGTTAGGAACCATAATGATAATAGATCTTAATTGTCACTTTTGATTATTATTATTATTATAATGCTTTTTGTGACAATTATACGATCACACGATCTTATAAGTTAGTGAAGTGTTCGAGTATTATGTTTTTATTTATGTATCTAAAATTGGAGATAAAATATTGATAAAACGCGTTTCTTGAACTATGACAATCGTTTAAAGTTTAACAAGTAATTATTAGTTACTGTTATTTATTTACGTAGATTAAAGCTGATCACTTCCTTGACACAGATTCTTATCATTGCTCTCTCGTGTTGAAGTTATGAAAAAGTTTGAGATAGTAATAAACAACAAAACATATAATACTCCAAAACTGGACCGACCATGTAATGAAACTGTGAATAACCGTCATTAACGGTTATTGTAAAAGCCAAATAAATAAATTTAAAATTATTGTAACTTTAGCCAACCATAATAAATAAATTTAAAATTATTGTAAAAGCCAAAGTCTTGAATCCCGTAACTACCGCTTTCACTTGGACTCACTGATTGTATGACCGACCTTAATCAGCGACTCATACCTTTTTATACCTTTGTATCGAATTTGAGATCTGAAACAAATATACACAACGTGCATTTGTGTAATATTAAATTTTGAGAATATGTTGTCTATTTATATTATTTTCCGTTAATAATTAAATCAATAAATTCCGATCCATATAATTATTAGATTGAAAATAATTTGACTGTCTATTTATATTTTATAAATTAAATTTTTTTATTTGAGATAGAAGTTTTTCTTTTCCAATATTCCACCAAAATGTTTTGTTTTTCTACTATAGTGATAAAGGAAAATATTACTTAGAATTATTTGGATGATGAAACTAACTAGTCACAAATCCTTGTAGTATCACGAGTTAAGAAACTATTTAGCTTAGAATAGTTAATCACTACAAAAAAAAAAAAAAAGAACTCAGACTTTAATTGAATTTCTGGTCGAAAAAAATCTATCCAATTTCAGTTGATTTTTAACAAAACTAAATTAAACGGAAAATAGTTAGAAATTTCGGGCATTGTTTTTTTCGACAATTAGATTGATAATATATAATTTAAAATCTAAATCTCTTATAATTTATATAATTATTAGCTGAAACATATTTTTAATATAGAGAGATTGCCTCCGAAATGGTAATTTAGTGGCACGCGAAATTTTCTCAAGATATTAGTAATATATTATCCTTAATTTGAACCTTTGAGGCAACTTTATGTGTCATTTTGGGTACCATAAAGAAAAAGAATATAGAGGCATCAAATTATAGGAATTGTTTTATCTAATAACAGATTCGGTATGTGGATGTATTTTTTTTTTTTTGTCAACGGCAAATTATATTGGACCACAATTGGTCGGCTCAATAGCCAAATTCTTATATAAACTTACCTCCTGCCATTAAGTTAGATGTTATTTGCGTATGTGGATGTATTTAGAAAATAAAATTGACAAGCTTCTTTTAGTTTTGAGAGAAAATGACGTCATGAGTATGTAAACGAGATAAAAGTCGTGAAAGTGACGATTGACGAATGGCAAGTCCCAAAACAAAAGTATATGTTAAAGAAACGAGTCCCAAAACAAAAGTATATGTTAAAGAAACGAGTTAGTTCTCTCTCTCCGACACGACATGTTTTCAACTCTTTTGGTTCCTTCTTTCATCTAAACCCATTCTCTCAATTTCTTCAAAAGTCTCTCCTTTATCTCCGGCAGATCTTCATTCTCGCTTTGACTCTTCTTCACACTCCATTAATGGCGCCGACGACGGAATGTCAAGGCTCATTTCTCAGTCGACTCAGCATCCGCCGCAACCAGATCGTCTCCATGGACATCAATCAGGAGCAAGAGCTCGAAGAACTCGATTATTTCCAGAAACTCGTTGCTGAATGTTTCTCCGAATTGTTGATATCTCCATCGCCGTCTCCTTCCTCCGCAATCTCTCAGCCGTCTGATCCGATTCTCTCGATCCCTTGGCTTCAGAATCTCCTCGATGTTTTCATGTCTTGTGAAGCAGAGTTCAAGGCGTTTCTAATCACGACCCAGATCTCGAAATCGCCGTCTCTAGAAAGGGCTTTATCGGAAATGATTGATCGGATTTTAAAGGCGCTTGATATCTGTAACGCCGTGATTGGCGGCATTGATTCCGTTACTCATAACAGACGTTTTGCGGAGATAGCCGTCACGGCGCTCAAACACCGGCCGTTATGTGACGGAAGCGTTCGTAGAGCGAAGCGTGCGTTAACAAATCTCCTCACTGGTTTGAATACCGATGAGAGGAGAGATAAAAGTAGCGGAGGAAGTAGTTCCAGTAACCGAAGAACGACGTCACGGTCCTGGTCGTTTGGACAACGCAGCAATATCACCGTAGGAGGAGGATCATCTGGACACGTCAGCAAGAATTGGTCTGGGGCGAAGCAGATTCAGGCAATGGTGAGCAATCTGGTGATGCCACGTGGAGCAGAAGCTTTGGGACCGACGATGCCGGTATATATAATGAGTAGTGTTATGGTTCTGGTATTGTGGGTGCTAGTGGCAGCAGTTCCTTGCCAAACAAGCAGCGTTCTTGTGGCGCCATTGTCACTTCCGAAGCACCAGAGCTGGGCTAGGCTGCAGTGAACATTCAAGAGAGGATTGGTGAAGAGATGAAACGGAAGGAGAAGCATTGTGGTGGATTGATGGAGGAAATGCAGAGGTTGGAGAGGCTTGGGTTATCTTTAATGGAATTCGTGGAGAGGTTTAGGTTTCCGGGGGAGGAAGAAGAGGAGGAAGTTGCAGAGAAAGTGGATGAGATGGAGGAGATTTGCCGGAGAATGGAAGTGGGATTGGAGAATTTTCAGAGACAAGTGAGGCAAGTGTTCCATAGATTGATGAGAAGCAGAATAGAGATTGTTTCAGTGCTTGATCAAGCTCCTGCACTTTGATCTGTAAATCTTCTATGATAACAACGAAGTCTTCTCTTTTACTTTTCTTTGGCGATTTTTAGTCTTAAAAAACTAATCTATCAAAAATCTTGATGTGTATGATCTTACAAATCGTATACATACACACCAATGTTGCTGTTTTTGGTATACGGAAACTGCAAAACTCTACTGACTGAGATTAAAAGTTATGTTGCTTTCCTGAATCTGTTCTTCTGTGGCTTTCGAGACTCTTTTCCTGACTTGTGATTATTTCCAGATGCTTCTCTATGTTTCCCGAAGCTTCTGTTTCCTGACTTGTGATT
>JAKUCM010003380.1:0-21254 GCA_023374145.1 Lepidium sativum
CCACAACTTGTATCCACATGCTTTAGTGGAGATCACCAAGAGACTGGAAGTGAAATCAATTGCTCTCCAAGCCTTGATTACACGAATTTTGGCACAAACTCAAGTTTCTCACTCCTTAACTACTTTGGATTCATTTAACATATATTCCTAGCTAGGGAGACAAGAGGAAACCGGACATCAATACCAAAGAAAATTATTGTTTCAGTTCTCATACCTTAGCTTCCAAACTTGTGGCACATGTTTTTGGTAGAGACTTTTCTTGAGTTCATGTGAACTCCACACAAAGGATCCACTTCATCAATACCACCTTGAGAAGCCTTTCCTAAAAATCCGTTATAACTATGAACCTTAATTAGGTGTATTCTTCTTTGTCCTCGACATGGTTCCAATGACTTGACTTCATCATGTCAAGACCATCACAAACCAAAAGCGATGACTTGATCCTTTCCATACCAAGACCATCACCATACTCTTCCCCCTTAACATTATTTCAATATCCAATATCTTGCTCATTTCCATCCATCACCTCTTGGGAATATTCAAGCAAAGGTCTGATTTACACATACACACAAGGTATAAGAGATTTTAAAGCATTTGACATTGAGGGCTCGAAGATCTGAATGAAACCAACTATGAATTTGAGTAATTAGACTAGCAAAGACAAGTACAAGAGAGTATATAAGAGGAGTAAAAGAGAATAAATAAAGGAGGTTTTAGAGATAACCTTTGTTTGCTTCAAAAGTGACTCACTTTACACATATATGGTTTTGTAAGAACAAGAATACTTCTTTTCACTACACATATATGGATGCACTCATTTACTTGTGTGCTGATTCAACATCTTTTATCAGACTCCACACGAGATGAGGCCAACAATTCTAACTTCCCAAGCAAGTAAGCCGCCAATCAAGACAAAATTACGGTTTAGGTTTGCCTTTCCATCCATCACGGCTGGCTTCACTCTCTCATAGCGCCCATCTAGCTACTACAAAGATGTTAGATACCAGAACTCACACAAGAGGTAGACACAAACAAAATTCAACAATTTTTAAACACACAAACCGAGGATATTTTAACAAAACACACAACTCAATCAAGATTTTATAAGTTAAAAAGATGGATTTATCATGATTTTACACACTCTAAATCATAAGAGTCAATTGTATTTTATCATAGTTCACGATTTAAGAAACGACTTACTCAAACCACTAAAACAAATGATAAAATATAAATGATTTATGGCTTTACACTTAACAAGAAGCAAAGCTAACCCAAAGTTTGCATCCACACGATTTGAGCTCAAGTAAATCATGAAAACATGTCTTAAATGAGAGCTTGGTCTCACAAAGATTCAGCAAAACAAAAAAAACAAAAAATATTTTTGAAATCGATTCAACCTTTTATCCAATGGATAAGACCAAAAAATTTGAAATTCAAATTCAAAAAAGTTAAGGAAATAATTAAAAAATTATTATTTAGGTGTTTAGACCCTCAAGGATTCAGCCACTACACCAAAGGAAATTTCTTGAAAGAAACATTCTTTTGTCCAATGGACAAAACAAAAAAACGTTTTGTAAATTCATATTCAAATTTAATTAACAACAAATCAAGAGTGACTTAAAGGAAGAGAGAATTAAAGAAAGAGAGAATTAAAGAAAGAGAGAATACAGAGAATAATCAAAGCAAAACTCTCTCCTAAGAGATCCGTCTATTGTCCAATGGATAATAGCATTACACAACTATTTTATTCTCTCTTGTGGTAAAGAACCACAACCATTTCTTCTCTCTTCATTATCACTAAACAGAAATTTTTCACTTTGAAATCTTCAAATAAATCAACAAGACCACGATCTTAAGAAGACCAAAGAATAACAAAACATTTTTTCCAAAAACAGATTTTAAGATCGGTTTGAAATCTTCAAGAACACAAAGAAGAAAAATCTTTCTTTTGAAAAACAGAGACTCGGAGATGATAAGCTGCTGGTTTGTTTCTTCTTCTAGTTGATACATTTCACCATTTAACTCAGTCATTTAGATGTATATAGTTTGGTTTTAATTGCATTAAAACCGAACTCCTTTCCTTTTGCCTTATAATACACTTAACCTTGGTTCTTCCTTGTTCCACACTCAAACCAAGTCGTTCCTTGCTTCACACTTCACGGTCACACCATTTCTTTGTTGCTTCTTACTCAAACATCACTTACTTGATACTTAAGTCATGAGGCTTAACATATATAATACAAAGAGTTAAAAATAGAACTAATACATAAAATAAAACGCATAACAAACAAACTTAGCAAAAGTTCAACAGAACTGAAACAGATATACAAATTAAACATAAGCAAAAGGTTCATAACAGAGAGCAAATCAGAGCAAAACAGATCATAGATAGAGCAAAACAGTACTACTTATTTTTATAATGCTTTGGTTTTACATTTCACATTAACTTTTTTGGGAAAAATATCAGAACTAACCCCAACCGGTACTGTGGTCTTGTGAGATAATTCTAGATAGGATTTGATTCACGAGAACGCACAACGTCACATATTTGGAGAAATTGTTGGAATGATGTATTCAGATGCAGCGGAGAGATGAGATGACATCAACGTGATACAGATGGAGTTGGGAAAGATGGAATGAAGTGTACTTCGAGGAGTGGTTGAAAGACTCCTAGACTACGATGCTCAATCTCTAACTTAGATATGACACACTAAGAAGAGAAAGAGTTGAGAATGTGTTCGACTTATCGGATCAAACAAGTTGAGAGAGATTTTTGGTAAAACGTTTGATGTTTATTAAGGAAAGATTTGAAGTCCTTAAATAGAGGATGGAATGTGAAGAGCATACCCCTTCATATTCTCTTGCACAACTTTTGAGGTAATTAAATGAAAAAGTATTACATGTGCAAAAAGTAAAAGACAAAAGTAAAAAATGAAATTAAAAGTGCATGCTAATAAAGTCAATGTCTCGAAAATAGCAATGTTGGACTAAGAGGATAAAGGTAAAAGTGAGCGTACATGCCTCATTAAAAACCGTCCGGATAAAACCCAATGAGAAAAATTCCAAGGAGGGAAAAGAGTACATGTACGTGTCACCTCTCTTTGCCAACCCTTAAGCCACTTGAACCACAACCAAGGAAGTTGGAAAAGTGCGCGGCTCAAGGCTACTCTTAATTTGTTTAGGTAGTCTGAGACTTTGGTTGAACATTCTGGTCCGATCTGGTCATGGTCCGGAGGAAACTTCCAAGTTGCGAGTATCCTCAAGAACGTCATGGGGCGCAAATTCCTCGGATGCACTCGTTTCGGGCGCGAACTCCTCGGGTGCATGTTTCTGGGGCGCGAACTCCTCGGTTGCATGTTCCTATGGCGCAAACTCCCTTGGTGTAACATCTTCGGGCACGAGCTCCCCGGGTTCAATATCTTTGGGAGCAATCTCCCCGGGTACAACCGGGTTTATGATCACAACCTCTCCCACTTGAAAATGATTTAACCTCAAATCTGGATCATTTGCACAACGGATTAAGTCAGAAACATTAAAACCCCCAATTACATCATACTTCCCTTGTAGATCGAGTTGGTAGGAATTGTTGTTGATCCGCTTAAGAACTTTGAAAGGTCCATCGATCCTCGACATTAGTTTGGACTTTTGTTTGTTTGGGAACCGTTCCTTTTGGAGATGGATCCACACTTTATCGTCTTCATTAAAAATGATCTCCTTCCGTCTTTTGTGTGCGTGCTTAGCATAGAGCTTAGTTTTGGCTTCGATGTTTGCTTTAGCCTTCTCATGAACATGTTTCACTAATTCAACCTTCTTTTTGCCATCTAGACTTGTCCTTTCACTCAAAGGTAAATGTATTAGATCCAAAGGTGATAAAAGATTAAACCCATAAACAATTTCAAAGGGAGAAAACTTGGTGGATGAATGTACCGAATGATTACATGCAAATTCTACATGTGGCAAACATTCCTCCCAAGTCCTAAGGTTCTTTTTAATTAACACACACAATAGAATGGACAAAGTTTGATTAACAACTTCAGTTTGACCGTCGGTTTGTGGATGGCAAGTAGTAGAGAAAAACAATCTAGTTCCTAGTTTCGACCACAAAGTCTTCCAAAAATAACTAAGGAATTTAGTATCATGATCCGAGACTATGGTCCTAGGCATGCCATGCAAACAAATGATTTCCTTAAAGAACAAGTTGGCTACATGAGATGCATCATTAGTTTTATGACATGGGATAAAATGAGCCATTTTTGAAAATCTATCAACAACCACGAAAACTGAATCCTTACCATTCCTAGTCCTAGGCAATCCCACTACAAAATCCATAGAAATGTCAGTCCAAGGGTGCGAAGGGATAGGTAAAGGAGTATACATCTTGCTTCATATTCGACCAATAGAAATGGTCTTGCATCACCTTATAAGTCTTGGCCACGCCAAAATGTCCCATTAGTCCTCCACTGTGGGCTTCCCTTAAAAATAAATCTCTCAAAGAAGAGTGAGGTACACAATGTCTATTCGCATAAAATAAAAATCCATCAATTTGATAGTATTTTCCAAAAGCAAATTTTTCACAAGACTTAAAAAAGTACCAATGTCTGAATCTTTAGCATATAATTCCTTAATTTGCTCAAAGTCTAGCAATCGTGCTCCTAAAGAGTTAAGGAGTATATACCTTCGGGATAATGCGTCGGCCATAACATTTTCCTTACGTATTTTTGTATTTGATAACATATAGGAATGTTTCGATGAACTCAACCCATTGAGCATGCCGTTTGTTGAGCTTTTGTTGAATCTTGAGATGCTTTAGGGGTTTGTGATCGGTGTGAATTACGAACTCCTTTGGCCAGAGATAATGCTACCACGTTTGTAAAGCTCGGACAAGGGCGTAGAGTTCCTTATCGTAAGTGGGGTAATTAAGGGTAGCTCCTCCCAGATTCTCGCTAAAGAAAGCAATGGGCTTTTGATCTTGCATTAGCACAGCATTGATGCCTAACCCGGAGGCATCACATTCAATCTCAGAAGTTCTTAAGAAGTTAGGTAAAATAAAAACCGGAGAATTGGTGAGCCTTTCTTTCAATGTGTTGAATGCGTCTTCTTGAGATCTCTCCCACTTGAATCCTACATCTTTCTTGATGAATTCCGTGAGTGGGGCTGCGATTGTGCTAAAGTTCTTGACGAACCTTCTTTAAAATCCCGCTAACCCATGAAAACTCCGAACTTAACTTACATTTTTTGGGCTTGGCCAATCTCGGATTGCCTTCACCTTTGCCTCGTCCACTTTGATGCCATCTGCACTCACAACAAATCCTAAAAATACAAGGTTATATGTACAAAAAGTGCATTTTGTGAAATTGGCATAAAGTTTCTCCTTGCGGAGTAATTCTAAAACCGTTTAAGGTGTATAACATGTTCTTCAAGGGTTTTACTATAAATCAAAATATCGTCAAAGTAGACAACCACAAAGACAACTATATGCTTCCTAAGAATATGATTCATTAAACGCATAAAGGTACTAGGGGAATTGGTAAGTCCAAAAGGCATAACTAATTATTCATATAACCCTTGTTTCGTCTTAAAAGCGATTTTCCACTCATCATCTTCCTTCATTCGAATTTGGTGATAACCACTTCTAAGATCTATCTTAGATAAAATGATAGACCCATGCAATTCGTCTAACATGTCATCAAGTCTAGGGATAGGATGGCGATACTTAACCATTATGTTGTTGATTGCTCGACAATCAATGCACATGCGCCATTTTCCGTCTTTCTTGGGAACAAGCAGGACCGGAATGACACATGGGCTTATGCTCTTGTGGATATGTCCTTTGGTCATCAACTCATTGACTTGATTCTCCAGCTCCTTTGTTTCCACTAGATTGGTTTGATAGGCGGGTCGATTGAGAAGAGTGGCTCCTAGGACGAAATCTATTGATGCTCAATACCACGGATTTGAGGTAATCCAACGGGGTGTCTTCGGGAAAGACATCCTCAAATTCCTGAAAAACAGATTGGATTCTACTTGGCAAAACCGGTTCGAGAGTAGTTACACAAGCTAACGTTTCTTTGAAAACAAAGAGAAGACTACCCTTTTTCTTCTCCTTTTTCTTGGCTTGAGTTTCAGATGGAATAATGAGTTGGGCTCGACTCTTCTTCATACTAAGTTGATCTTGGTACACCTCTTGAGGGATCACTGGAAGAAGGGTGGTCTTTTGGTCAAGGTGCTCAAAGATGTATTGGTTGGTATAGCCATTATGTAGAACTCTTTGATCGGATTCGGATTGTCAAGGTCGGCCAAGTAATACATAGATAAAATATCTAAGGCTAGTTAATCTTTGTACTTACCTATTGAGAATGCCACTTTGACTTACTCCTTGACTTGAATTTTGCCGGATTCATTAAGCCAATCGAGTGAGTATGGCCGCATGTGTGCTAGGATCTCCAAACCGAGCTTTTCAACCATCGTTTGGCTTGTATCGTTGGTACAACTTCTTCCATCAATTATCAAACTGCAAATTTTATCATTAATTACGCACCTTGTGTAGAATAGATTATCCCGCTGGTTTTGCTCTTCTGTTTTGTTCATGACGCTTAGGGTTCTTCTTATTACCAGCAGCTGTCCTCGGGGAGGGTTCTTAATTCCATCATCCAAAGATTCGCTTTCGGACACATCATCCTCGGACTCAATCTCCTCATTGTCATGAAAATTCATAACCCGTTTGTTAGAGCATTCGGAAGCATAATGTCCAATACATTGGCATCGGAAACATCGGACATCCCTTGTTCGATTCGTTTCTTTGAATTTTCCTTTGTAGTCGATTTCAGGGGCTTTTGGCTTGACAAGAGGCTTAGGATCCCTTTGAAACTCACGTCTTTCTTCCTTTGGGTAAGTTGGCTTGTTTTGAATGGAATGGCCTCGGGAATTTTTGTAGCTGCTCCGGGAATTGTTGTTTCTTTTGAGTTGTTGTTCGAGTTTGACGGCCAAATGTAGCACTTCTTCGCTTTCCAAGAAATGTTGTAACTCCAATTAATCTTGAATTTTGCGGTTGAGTCCCTCAATGTCGAGATATAAGTGCTTCTCCTTATTCATGCACATTAGCCCTTATCATTAAAGTTTCTACCTCTTGATAATAATCTTCCACCGAACTAGATCCTTGGGTCAAAGTCCTTAGTCGTTGATGAAGCTCATGTTGATAGTAGCTTGGCGTAAACCGCTTTCTCATCAAAGACTTGAGTTGATTCCACGTCTCTATTGGTTCTTCGTGATTTCGTAACTGTGTAGTTACAACTTGATCCCACCAACGTAAAGCATAATCATTAAACTCACTCACCACATTCCTAACTTGATCTTCCGCAAATATGTCGCCAAAGTTGAAAAGAATCTCGACCTTTTGCTCCCACTCTAGGTAGACTTCAGGATTGTTCATACCACAAAACTCCGGAATTTTGGCTTTAGAATATTTTCGTCGCGGTGGTCGATCTCTGATTTGTCTTCTTTGATTGTTGCGAGAGGTAGTTTTGCTATAGTATTTAGTACACAACATAATATAATACTTGTTTTAACATAATTTCCTTCACATATTTTCGACCTTTACTATCTTTATATGCCAGCATAGGTGGAGTTGGATTGCCAAGAATACGATCCCCCAAAACCAACTGCAAAGTCTGGAAGGGAATAGTAAACCCACACTTGAAAGATTTGGAGGAATACTTCAATATGATAGCCCCTTGATGTCGATACTCTTTCTTTAACAGACTCGATTAGACTCTTGTATGGAACCCTTCCCCAAGGATAATTCTGGAAAGCCTCCAAATATATGACCAGTCGAGTCAGTTGAACTCATGTAGCTTTCTCATATTTCCTTCCTTCAATAAAAGTTGCAAATAGTGCAAGGTTACCTAATCTTAGACGATCTTCACGAGATAATTCATCACAATCTTCACAGGCACTTACCATATCAGTATAACTAGGTCCCACATCCACATCAACTCCCATGAGATCCCAAAATTGTTACATGTCCTTCATAACATCCACCTTTGGTGGTTCTAGATTCTTAATGTAATCACATTTGAGTGTGGTAAGGAATTTAAACTCATTAAGCGAGAATCTAATTTGATTAACACCAATAAGACTCCATATCTCATAACTCTTTGTTCAATTCAACTAAAGACAAAGCACATAGTGAATCAGTCTGGATGCCCAACTAAAGTTCATTTCATAGAACTTGATAAACACTCTCATTCTGAATTTTGAAGCTCAATCCATTCATCCTCGTTGAGGGATTCGAACAGAGCCTTAAGCAACATTGTTCTCCCACTGTAATAACCTACACTCTTCAAGGGGTATGGGTCTTTACCCTTTGTCAAAAACCTTGAGGGAAATTCAGGCAGATTTATCTGCAAACAACAATCAAAATTAAAAAATCAGTAAGTTACATTAATATAATCACAGAATGAAGTCTGCTAATGAAAGAACTCTACTACTAATATAAAAGTATAAGTCTACTATTGAAGTCTGCTAACAAAGTTTAGAACATAACTCTTTTAACTAAGTCTACTACTACAATCAACAACAAATGTCACACAATTAAAACATTTTAAAAGTCTCCTGCTACGGTAAAACCAGAAAAATTAGAAGAAAAAATACAAACATGAATGCTTAAAAATACCAAGAAATATACGAAAAATAAAACAAGTTTACCATTACATCTAAAACGCCAAAAAACCAAAAAAAAATACCAACAAAAACTATGACCTTTCTGAAAAATAACTTATATACTTCAGAAAAATACCAACAACAACCAACTATCTTAGAAAATTAAAAAAAAGATTAAATTTTTGAGAAAATATATATTTTTAAAACAAAGCCTTAACCTGAAAACTTAAAACCCAATCACGATAGAAGTATAATCGTAGGATCCAGATTCATCACTTCCAAATCCAGATCCGTTAAATCCACATTAAGTTCTGCTAGATTTAGATCCGAAACTGCCAGATTTATAACCGTCAGGTCCAGAACCATCAGATCCAGAACCGTCAATTCTACTAGATCCATATCCAAATCCGTCAATTCCATTCCGTTAGTTCCAACTCTGTCAGTTCCAGCTCTGTCAGTTCCAAAGAAGAAGAGAAGAATAAAATAAAAGAAGAAGAGAAGTAGAAGAGAAGAAATATAACATCGTTAGAGAATAATAAAAGTGTTGGAAAGAAATGGCCAAACCTGCGAACAAATAGAAAACAGCGAGAAATACCCGAAGAAGATGGAGAAGATTCAAATTCGATGGTAAACAAAGAGATGCACCGGAGAGGAGCAAGTTGATGTTTGCCACCACCACCATAGATGTAGTCGTCGATGGTAGAAGAAGACGGTGGCAAAACCTGCAAGAAAAAGAAAAGAGTGAAAAGAAGATACCAGAAGAAAAATGGAGATTTTAAGTGAAGGAACTGAAGATTTAAAGAGAGATTCACCGAAAAAGAGGAGGTTGATGGTTGACGCCGCCATAGAAAAGAGAGATGCCGCCAGAGACGCTATCAGAAAAGAGAATAGACGCCACTAGAGAAGAGATTTAGGGCATGTTTAATGGTGATATTCTAAAAAATATCTAAAAATTGTTTAGTAATAAATTTAATAAAAGATATTATTGCTATCTATGAAATGTATCATTTGTCTCATTGTGTAGAGACATATCAAGCATAATCTCACCATTTTTTTATTTTTTTACTATTTTTTAATTATATGAGACTCTCATAGTCTCACCATTAAACATGCTCTTAGGGTCATGAAGAGAGAATAGAGAAAGTGACCAACATCTGTCTAATAGAGAAAGTGACCAACATCTGTCTTCTTCTGATAAAAAATGCCTTATATAGTTAGATTAATGTTTTTACACCAATTGATTTAATTTTGGTTAAAATCAAAATCAATTTGCACATAATTTTAATTTAGTTTTTGGTTTAAATCTTAATTAAGATACTAATCTATTGGTGTAAAATTAGCATAATTTGATATAATTACATGGTTAATTTTATAATTAATTTATAAATTTAATATGTAAATAATTACTGATTTCACAGTAGACTTTAATTGAAGTCTATTTTGAAAGTAGACATCCATATAAGTCTTCGATATACCCTAAAACGTAAATCTAAGAAATTTTCTTTAGTATGCCAAGATCAAACTAAAATTTATATCAAAGATTAATCATTCTTAATATACTTAAATTTTAAGTCTTTTATTTAAATCACATATCTTGGTAAAACCCAAAACCGTAGACTAATATTTTGTCTATGAGCTATATGTTTGGATCTTTGTTGGTTTGATTACACCAACTTTTTATGGGAATGTATTTTCATACTTATGTAACCAAACGTTTAATCATATAATGATAATTAATTATTTTAATTTAAATAAATATAATTAAGAAGTACACTTCAAGTGAAATTTGTTTTGAAAGTAGACCTCCATAGAAGTATGCTCTATACCATGAACCCTAAAACGTAAACCGAATAAATTATATTTAATACGCCAAGATCAAAATAAAACTTATATCAAAGATTAAACATTCTTAATATACTAAGATTTAACTCCTTTATTTAAATTACATTTTAAATTCTCAAATTTCAAATCCACATGATTACCAAAATATTTTATTAAAATCATAAACTCTATTTCATTTGATCTTTGTTAGTTTTATTTCATCAAATTTTTGTAAGGTTTTATTTTTCATATTTGGCAATTGGCAATTGTTAATTTTAATATTATGTAACCAAAAGTTTAGTGATTTAATAATTTATATTTTGAAATGTTAAATACTAAATATAATTGAAAAGCATATTACTTCGCAAAGCAAAGTCATGTAAGATACAGACTTCACATGATGTCTACTTTAAAAGTAGATATCATTAGAGATGTGAAGTTTGCAATATATTCATAAAGATATATATATATATATATATATATAAAGATATATATATATATATATATATATATATATTTATACGTAATTACGGTTACAATCCTTTGTTTGGTTACGGGTGGCTACATTATAATTTTCTTAATATGATGGATTACTTTAGTAATTGATATGTTAGTTTTTGAATTTACTTTTTCAATTATCAAGAAGAAAAAAACAATCTTACTATTAACACAAATATATATTTATACTTATTAGTAATTTAGATATATAAAACATAACATAATAGTTTCTTTTTAATAATTTAAATATATTAAAAAAGAAACTATAATTTTGTTTCTTGCAAGATACGAGGATTTATCTAATTATATATATATATATATATATATATATATATATATTATACTAACATATATATTCTTGATATATCGACGAAATATTAACATTTTGAAGCTATCAATCATAAATATAAAAGACAAGAAAATGTATACATATATATTTTTCTATCAAACAGACAATAAAATGTATAAATTTTTTTTTGAAACTTGAAATCCCGGCTCTACATTCTCCACAATGTGAACAAATTCAACTTAGAATTGACTTATACACTCATCGAGCTCAGACCATAAACAAGTTGATAATTGTTTATCAACAGTTGAACACATGCAATGAGCATGTGTATAGTGACCTGGCAAATTTTTAGTTCCAAATTATCAACGGGTTGATAAAGTAACATGTAGGCTCCTCAACACGATTTGCAGCATTTTAATTGATCAGAAAAAAAAAATATATAAAAGTGTTAGATAAGCGTGAGTGACTTAAAAAAAAATTATGAGTGGATTTAATTGGTGGAAGAGATTTTCATCCCACCCAATAATTCAAACTCAATTATTTCATATCACATTATTATTTTATTTTAAATTTTTTATACCAAAATTCATCGTTTTTTCTCTATAAATACAAACTTCTTTCATTGGATTCAGACACCAAAAAAAATCAATTTTTTCTACTATAAATTTTTATCTAGTCTTTGATAAAGTCTTGTTCATATATTCAAACACTTTTTTTAAGCTAAATGGATCCCAACAATAACCTTTTCACTGTCTGCTTTAATAATGTGTGTCCAGTGTCTGTAGTATTTTGTCAATGTCTGCTTTAATAATGTGTGGCAAGTATCTATCAGTGTAATGTCCTATCTGTTAATTACCTATATTCGATTATGTGTTGGAGTCCGTGGATTTCAACCACTCGTTTTTCTATAAATAAGAATTGTTTCTTCCATTAATACAACATTACCATCTCATCTTACTATAAACATATCAATGGATCCATCAGACTTTCCATTTGATATTGAAGCTAACAAAAGGCAATCTGAAATCAAACAAGGCTATGTTGGCAACCGATTTAGGGAGCGTCGCAACAAAATTGAGGAGGATTATACACCTCGTAGCAAGAGGAAATACTACAACAGAGATCATGTAGCGGCAAACCAAAGACTGACTGACGACTACTTTTCCAATCAACCAACATATGGCGATGAAATGTTTCCCCAACGATTCCGGATGCGAAAACATGTTTTCCTTCGGATCGTTGGGGACCTATCAAGTAGTGACAACTACTTCACCCAAAGAGTTGATGAAGCCAACAAAGAAGGTTTCTCCATTGGCGAAATGTACCACGGCTATGCGAATGTTAGCATATGGTATGGCGGCCGACGCGGTCGATGAATACATCAAAATAGGAGGTACTACAGCATTGGAGTGTTTTCGTAGATTCTGTAAAGGAACCATACGTTTGTATGAGGGAGTGTATCTCAGAGCCCCAACCTAGGATGACCTGCAAAGAATACTGGAAGTTAGTGAAACACGAGGATTCCCGGGGATGATTGGGAGTATTGATTGCATGCACTAGGAATGGAAAAATTGTCCCACGGTGTGGGCATGTCAATTTACACGGGGATATAAGGAACTACCCCTATTATACTTGAAGCGGTTGCATCTCATGATCTATGGATTTGGCATGCCTTTTTTGGATGTTCGGGCATATTGAACGATATAAATGTTTTAGATCGTTCACCGGTGTTCGATGATGTTGAACAAGGAAATACTCCAAGAGTGAAGTTCTTCGTGAACCAGCGTCCGTATGATATGGCATACTATCTAGCTGACGGTATTTACCCCTCTTATCCGACTTTCGTCAAATCTATTAGACTTCCTCAAAGTGAACCAGACAACTTATTTGCACAACGGCAAGAGGGATGTCGGAAGGACATCGAACGTGCATTTGGAGTGCTGCAAGCTCGATTCGAATCATAAGCGAACCAGCTCGTATGTGGGACATAGCCGATTTGGCTCTCATCATGAGGTCATGTATCATATTGCATAATATGATTGTTGAGGATGAACGAGATACATATATGAAATATTCGACTGATTATGATCAATATGAGGCAAGTGGGTCTAACACACCGCAACCATTCTCCATTGAGGTACTACCTATATTTGCAAATCATGTTCGTGCTAGATCCGAGTTGCGCGATTCAAGTGTACACCACCAATTGCAAGATGATCTAGTCAAACACATATGGGCAAAGTTTAGACAAATTTATGACTAAAGAGAATTTAATTTCCGCTTGTGTGATTTAAGTGTTTTATTATATGAGTTGAGTTTCTTGTTTGTGAGTTAATTTATGTGCATTTTCTTTGGCAAAAAAAAATTATGTGTATTTTGCCGATTTTGTTGTGTGTGTTATTTAATGTATTGTGGGTAAGGTGTTGAATTTTTATAAACAAAATCATTGTAGAAAGTATTGAAAAAGAGTGTTGAAATATTAGGTGGAAGAGAGAAAATATGATGTAAAGTATAAAGTAGGGTGTTGAAAATATTTGTGACTGTAGATATTTTCGTAATTGAAAAAGTTAAGTCAACTATGAACCTCCTTTAAAATAATGCCAGTACCAATTCTACCACGTACCAATTCTACCACGTATATGGTCCCCATACAAAATGCCTCCCCATAATGATTATAATATGACTCAATCGCCAATAATTTGTAAAATTCTCATAAGAAAAAGCATATAATATTATCAAACTAAATCGAATAATACACCGCCCACTATAGATCGAGTAAAATTGGATTGAAAGATTTCGTACCTTAAAGTAGCATTATCTGAGAGAGACTCAATTGAGTTTCTAAATTAGTTTTTAATTATTTAAAATACATTATGTAACTAAAAATTGACATGTGTCAATAACTCTTAAGAAACATTGCCAAAAGATCCTTATTTAAAAGTAACATTATTGGAGAATTCTTATTAGAGTTTCTTAAATATTATTAAATGATTATATATGAGAAAAAGTAAATTAAAAAATATTATTAATAATAAAATAATAAAATAAAATAAGAAACCCATTAAAGGGTTTCTTAAATAAAAAACTTTCATAAGATTTCTTAAGAATTTCTTAAATTTTTAATAATAAAACAAGTTAAGAAATCTTTAAGAAACTTTTGATAATAGTGGTCTTAGATATTGTTGCAACATCCGTTGGTTAGTGGAAACGTGTAAACGTCGATGATGTTGTTAAAGCGTCCAAACATCAAATCGTCTAAGCTCGAAGATGATGACATGTGGCAGAGACCTAAACTGAAATGGGAACCACAAGTAAGAATACGATAATATATTGCTTTTAAGGTGGGGCCTGCGACATACCTAATTCCTTTTCCTGTCGTTTTGTGAGCTTTGAGTTTTTGACATGTCTTTGTCCGATATCCGGAGAAGACAAGGTGGTTTGATTTTTACCGTACACGTGTACATGTTTCCATGTTAATAGATTACGTGGCAGTTTAAACATTGGCATCGCTATTCGTACGAACTGTTAGGAATGGTTTCGAAGTTTCAATTGATTTAGTTGTAGGATCGAACTTTCAACTCTATTTTATCAAATTTACTTATTTATTATAAAAATAAAAGAATTAAAGACAATAAAAAAAATATAATGAACTTTTTTAGTTTTACAAAATCTTCTCTGTATAGTGCGAAGGTTGATAAATCTTCAAATATTTTTTATTATTTTCAGAACCTCTACACAATCTATAACATAGACTACTTATGTAATTTAGAGAGAAATTAGACTAGACATTACCTACAACAACTTTACCTTTGTAAATTTAGTCAAGCAGTGCATTTTTTTTAGAGTTTGGGATAGTGATCTATGTTGTTGATCTAATAATCTATACTAATAAAAACAAAGTTTTGAGATCTCTTAAACCATACACATCAGGTTTTTTAATCTCTTCTAATGATGTCATGTCAGCATAAATTTTCTAAAACAATTCTTAAAGAACTCACTTACTAACTCACCTTTTAAACATCTCACACTCTACGTTTAAGCGTTAGTTTTATTAAAAAATCGATAGAAACTAAATAGACATTGATCCACAATATATTTAAAAGTGATAAATGTTACTGAAATTAATCACAAAATTTTCTCTTCCAATTTTCTAACGTTCCCTACTGCAAGTATTTGTCAAATTCGTTTAATCTTTAGTGATTTCTTATATTTTCATTTGTCTCAAACTAATATGGTTCATGAGAAAAAAACAACCCCTAGCGTTTTCCTAGAAGATCATCAATGTCAAATATTCTCGACTCTTGCTTTATTAGGTACAACAATCTGAATACCTCTTTTTTCTTTTTGTACCCTTAAATTCGTTGTCTTTCTTTTTTCCTTTCGAGATTATACTGCTAAGCGGGTTTTGAAAATTGTTTGATTGATTTTAACATCTATAACTTCCATATTTGTTCGTTTAATTATTAAGTTACTATCGCAATGATCTAAACAAAGCAACAACGGAGAGTAACCAAAATAAGTAAAAAATCATAATTCATGGACTAAATTTTACAACTTACATGTTTTTAGTGACCAGTTTATATTATTCCCAAAAAATGACTAGCTTATAAGTTCTTTAATCCGTCATCTATTGAGAAAGGTAACATCATTTACTTTCAATAAATCATGAAATTTTTTTGTGAAAAGTTTCTTAAAAGCACTTTTACATTGACATGTCATTCAAATTTTTTGTGTTGATGCTTCAAGAATATTTTTTATATTAAAATTATTATATTATCTTTATACTGTTAAATAACTAAGCTACAATAAATATAATATTTGATATATGAATACAAGCAAAGCAAAAAAATCTCTTAAAATGACATTGAAAATAGAAAACGATAGTATGATTTATGAATCAAAATCACAAACATAGGGAATTTAAAAGAAACAAAAGAATATGAATATATGACCAATGCTCACAGCTATCTCGAATCTACAATTGCAGAATTTAAGGCATCGATTTCGTATGTCTTGGTCTATTTTTGGTGTGCTTTTCCTTTTTCAAGCCCATTTTGTTATAAAAATTTTTTGTTTCTTATAATTTTTCTAAGCTTTTAAATACGTACAAGAAGAATATTAAAGGCATTGAATTCCTCATCTTTGACTCCAAGGTACATTGAAATCTATTTTTTCTAAATATACAACACTGATTTTTTTGTATCAATACGATTGCAGGGAAATGCAGTTCAAGGTTTTATTTCGGCAAACCTGGCAATTCGGTTTCAAGAAGAATTGATGGCGACCACAGTATACAAATAGAAAAAATTCATGGTCAATCCCAACAAGAAGTACTACCGTGTCTCCGACTACAAACATCCCATCTCTTTCACTGACAAAACAACATTCCTCCCGGTACCACTCGGAGATCACATAATTGAAGAAGACAAGTTTAGGCTAAAGACTTTCCAAGAGTTTTCTGCAATTGCTGACACCAACATTGACCTCTTTGGTAACCCATTTACAATACTTAGCACATAAACATCACGCCACACGAACTTACTTTTACGTCTTTTAGATGTCATATGTGAGCTCCTCGTAATTTCAGGTGACAACCTCCAGTTGACATCCACTAAAGAAATGACACCTCAAGTACATGACACACGATCAAGTGATAGAGTGTTTCTACACCTCCAACATCAAGATTAATCCCTTGCAAGCTTTACACTTAATACATCTCTCTCTCTCAAGATAACGACCTAACATTTAATATTCAGGTGTGACATAATCTGTGTTAGCTTATGGGGAAACATTGTCGAAAAGTTTAAGACCCGATGGAATAACGCACACATCAAGCCAAAAGTGATTCTCATCACTATTGTGAACCCAAAATCTATATGAGGTATATTTAATTCCCTGTTCACTAATCCCAAATACAACTACAACTTATATCCTACAGGTACTGTAACCCGAAGCTCGACATCAGCTACCCGCCTCTTTTTTGACAATGACATTGATGACACCAAAGGTTTTTTCAAAAGGTATATTCTCTGATGCTATTGCATGATTATCATCATTTCCCAATGATAGCCAAATCGACACTAACATAACAACAAAAACACATTTCAGCTTATCTCAAAGTGACAAAAAACCTCCGACTATTTTAAGCGCATTATCCTTCATTACAAAACTGGAAACTGTGACTATCAAAGAATTACAATAGTATATGCAAACTGAAACTCCATAGGTAAGTCCCTTTTCAAAATTTAATAACCCTACAAGTTCTAAACTCTGTAACACAGTCGTCGAGATTATTAATTACTTTCCAATGATAAACAAACAAGGCGGCAAGCTTTATCTGTCTCGCTACAATAGATGCCATCGACGAACAATATGGTTGGTACTACATCTCTTGCAGTAGATGTAACACAAAGTTGGGAAAATCCGGCTCCTCATTCTACTGCAACACGTGTCTAAAATACAACAATGTCGGCTTCATCAGGTTTGCACACTATGCTTTCATTTGAAAAGGACATGTCCAACACAAACACAAACTAAACAACAAATAATTGTATCCAAATGGATGTGTAGGTACCCGCTTTGAAGTAAGGGTCCGTGACCACAACAAAGACACAACAACATTTGTGATTTTTATCGTGAAGGGACAAACTTTGCAGGACGTAAAGTTCTAAAATTATAAACGCATTCATTGAGGTATATTCAATGCTCTTGCACCTCAAAAACACACCTACACCTTCTATACAAGTAATAACCAAACTTTGTTACCTTTTCACCCAGGGAGATGATAACAATGAAGCACTAAAAACTAAAACTCTTGAAAGTTTAAAACACATTATTGGCCAAACTTGCAAATTCCATATCAAAGTTTCAATGTACAACTTCCTTGCTTCACGTCAAACTTTCACTGTCTCCCGTATCATTCTGAACGACGTTGGCTTGAACGACGAGGCATCCGGAATAAACAAACTGTGCAATTCTTTCCAAGGCTTGGAACACACATCCAAACGAAATATCTGATGAAGACGTGAAGAACGAGAAGCGCCCCCGTTAAACAACTAAACCAGCTTATTCACCTCACATTACAAGTTGTTTCTTTGATTTAATTTAAAATTATTCTCAATGTTACAAGTTTTGTCAATTTTCTATCCCTCCATATTATTCACAAGTTCTATCTTATTTCCTCTTTTTTGGTTTAACGTTGCACTACTACGAGATCACCTTTCTATAAAATTACTTCCACTCAATATTCATTACTATACAAATGTTGTGTGTTTGTTAAATACGCCTACGTTAATAAAGTCATCCAAAGTTTGTTGAATCTATCATGACACAAACCTGCAAATGACTTCATTAATCCAAGGTATAGATAATGTGTTGATAAAGAGATTCCATGAAACAAAAGAATTTATTGTAAGGTAAGATGAACTATATTTATCTTCTTTTTTTACATATTTGAAAAACCTAAATTGAATATGAACCCGAGTCAAAGAAAAAAGTTAAATAGGTTTCTTTAAAATAAAATTTCTTTAGAATAAACAACTTTCATAATATATTATATAATCAGTTAGCTTATATAGCATAATTTAGTTATTATATATTTGGAAAAATACTAAAATTTAATCATTTATTATATATTTAGATTTTGTTATTCATAAATCAAAACCCTCAAATTACCTGAAACTGAACCTTCTTCTTCGTCCAATTCTTCATCTCTTTTTATTAACTAAGTCCATTTCGATTTTGTTAAAACAAATATTTGAAAATAAAGGTTTTATTTTACATTTTAAATATATTTGTGGACCAAAGACAATATAATATGTAATTTAATCTTCGGTATTCGAATTCGAAAGACCTTTGAATGTCCATATTGCACGTCGGTTGATTTACAGTGATGAAATTGTTTAATCTTCTATTGAAATTATACATATTCACCACTTTTGAATGTTCATAGTTACTTTTTATTTTTATTTTTTATACAATCCAAAATAACTGGGTTGAATATCTTATATACATGTCATTTTTCCGTTTAGTTAATCCAACTAATAATTCTGATATCTGAATTTGTTCCCTTTCTCTTAATTTAGACAAACTATAAAAGGATTTGAGGTTATTGTATCTTCTCGATCTAATTATTCGAAAAGAATAACATCTTATGCAATTTGGATATTTCAATGACATAATTTTATAAATAAATACTACTTCATAAAAGATATATTCTTAAATTGTTCTTGAGATAATATTATAAGTATGGTCTTCAAATAATTTTTCACATGTACTTTTGATCTTTAAATAATAAATAAAACCAGACCAGAATCTTGATTGAAGTCTGCTTCATAACTATAATTCATAACTGAAAAATTGCACTATTTACCTTCAAACATTCAAAGGACGAGATGTCATTAATAATCTAGCCTGCAACCACATCTACCACCATGACTGCATAATAAGTTGGCTTAACGCAAATAAAAATTTTCCAATATGTAGGGCAACATATCTTTAATTTTACCATTCCAAATAATAATAAAATTATCCATTTATGATGCACATACCTTTCATTTCAGAAATGCAACGCAAATCACAAAATTTGACAAGTTACCCAACAAATAAGCTACACATAAATGTTTTCAAACCAAAAACTGGACGTACACCGGTCAATCCCCTAGTCATTGTCAAAAGGAAAATTTTAACATTTAGTTGTCAGTTAATGCATATATGTTAATGTCTTAAATTATTTGACGGCAGATATGTCGAAATCAATTCTTGAGAACAATATGGAATGACTAATGTAATTCTAATCAAGCAAGCAAATCTATATATAATCCGACCGTTGGTCTATATTCTTCCAAAATACAATTAAAATTGTGTGCAAACAATCTATGCAACTATTCGTACGATCATAGGTTTTGGTCCAACTGATTATGTGATGATTACTTGCATGAAACTTTTTAGCAAGTGATACGTTCATTGTACGATTAGTAGGATGCTTCACGGAATACAAACATCTAAAGGTAGCAACAACAAATTTTAAGAAACTGTCATTGATAATTCAACAAAATCTTTTATATATCGAAAGTGTAGCACATATTTGCTGATGTATCGCTTTAAAGATCTGTTTGGTGTTTTCAACTTACATTGATTACAACAAAACATAAAATTCATAAATTTTTGTAAGATTTAAAATTAAATTTTTTATATTATAATTAGATGATATCATGTGTTGTGTACGGTAGATATGTTTTTCAGAAAAATAAATATGCATTTATAGTTGAATTTATTTATTTATATGTGATATTTATTTTATTTTTTTTATTTTATGGTTTAATTTGTATAAACAAAATTTATTAATTTTACATATATCTGATATATTAAATATCAATTTATAAGGTGATATACACGAAATATATTTTTTGATCTCTGTTTATATAGGTTTTGATGCATTACAATATTAACTTTTTGACTAATCTCATTTAGTTTTTAAAACTCATGTTCATTTAGATTTTTAAATTCGTATTCATTTATGTTTTCAAATCACATTTAGTTAGTGTTTTAAATTTATATTCATTTATATTTTAAATCCAAATTTTTATATATTATTGACGTGACACATGTTTTGATGTGTATATATTCTAAGTAATTCATCAAGTATTTACTAATATATATATATATATATATATAACATCATACTAATCTAAATTTTATTATATAAAATTAAATCTCAAAATTATTCATTAATAAGATTGTTTTGTGTCAAATTCAACTATCAGAAATATTTATGTATTTAAATAAAATAACACAAATATTTATCACTCAATATAATAATATATAATCAAATATTTTTTAAAAAAATACTCAGTGTTCCTAAGAATTATGTTAATTCGTTTAGTAGGTTTTCGATTCACTTCAGAAACTTTAGTGTTTCTAACTTGAACCAACCGTCTGATAATATATATAGAGAAACAAATAAATAATGAATTTCTCTCTCTCTCTC